>CM041781.1:277274896-277299931 GCA_023374045.1 Limonium bicolor
TAGACGCAATGATGAGCTATTCTCGACTCCATTGATGCTAATATTGCCTATACTAAATCATGTGTGTTCTAGTATGATTGAAGATGATGTTATTCCCCAGGGTTACATCTCTCACTGCTACCATGGCTATAGAAGGAGAGGTCAGACTCTGATCTTAGGGGGCTCTATATGTAACCAAGATGGCACAATTTTGGTGGCTTTTAACAAGTGAGGTGGGATCAGAGATGAAGGAGAAGCGGAATCCCTTGCTCTTGGGTTTGATCTTGATTGCGCTGTCTTCGCAGGATACAAAAAATCTCCATTAAGGTCAATAATCGAGATACGCTATTTCAAGTTTCTTCATCCTTGTGGCTAGCTCCCATTGAAGGATCAATGCTCTTTGATCCTATAACTCTTGGAAGATTAGATCATTGTATTTTCTCTCTTTGTCCGAACTTTTTGTCCAATTTTCCTGCTCTTCTAGTAGCTAGATTATGCAATGGTGCGAATGAATGGAGAATTTGGGAAAAACAATCTATTACCCTGGGGTGACTCGAACCTGCGAGCTTGATTTTGACCCAATCCCCCCGTTTTTTAATGTTGTTCCTTCTACTTTATAATCTTAAGGTTGCGTTCCAAGCTTCTATAAAAAAAAGACAGTCAAATATGAGTAAGCATTTTCATTCCAACCGTACATTCCAAACAAACCCTCAAAATGAGCGTGACACCTGAAATCTCACTGAAATAGAGCAGCAAAGATGGGAGCAAATCGCAAGCCGCAGCTAAAACAGTGATTGCAATGATAGAAAAAACATTCGCGATGTCAGATGATGAGATTGGACAAAAAAAACAACCAATCACACGACTCTTGAACAATCACAGACAGAATGCTACATATAGTATAACGGCGTAGCATACAAGCAGACCACTACTACTCCAGATCACATCCATATTTCACAGACCGAATAAAGAGCAGTTCAACAATCGGTTAGAGACCAAACAATGCTTGATCATAAGCCTAAAGATTCGGTCTTTCAACGCATTGGCGCGATGAACCGATAGACATAGCAGCACAACTTCATAACCACCACTAGTAGAAAAAAGGCTTATTTTGACGCCTTTATTTCACCGGTTGTATTAAAACCGTCAAAATAGGATGATTTCAAAATCTATTTCACCGGTTTTTAGTATAAACTACCATAATAGATGGTGCGGGAATTAAACTTACTATCTGTTTCACCGGTTTCTTATTAGAACGGGTGAAATAATGACTAAATAAGAAAAATTGAAAACGGGGATCGTGCTGCTCTCATTCGACTCACTGCCTCACTCACGCCAACACTCACGCCATTGCAGTACTGCCCCGCTGAAGACGACACCCACTGCCTCACCACCGACGACGGCTCTGCTCACCACCGCCAACGGTGCCGCTCACCACCGACGACGCCCAGGTATGTTCTAGGTCGACAGTAAGGGTTGCGATTTTAGGGTTGTAAAATTTGAGAAGGGATGCAAAACTGAATGTGTAATTAGGTTGCAAAATTAGTTCGACGCCCAGGTATGTTGTTCGTTCGACCACAGGCTTCGAATACTTAACGTCTGTGAGCATAATCGAAGACTTTAGTAAATTTGTCTCGTTCCTTTAAATTGAGAGGCTTCCTTCTATCAAGGTCAATTGATCCTTGCCGGTTTGTATCTGAATTTTAGTTACAATTTTAGTTACAATTTCCTTAGTGTTTAGGTTCTGCGATGATATCAACGTCGGCATTCTTTACTCGTTATTCTATTGTTAGATCACGGCGTCATTACCGTTTCACGAACACAGTAGATGGCATGATAATGGTGCTCCAATGTTTGGTTAGCTATGTTTAATATATGTTTACTCAGTATCTTAGGCTGGCCTTGTAGATGAGGAGAAGCTTAAATCTCAACTTTTACTTCTATTTACTATAATTTATGTCTCTGTAATTTATTCATTGTGTAGAAAGGTTGACATAAGTGACTCCAAGGTTCTCTCTCAGTTGCTGCCTTTAATGTTGAACGGACTTAATTTACAGTTAGATACATTCCTTATTCTCCCGAAAAAAGAAACTGAAAGCTCTCTAAATTCCTATCATCTCTCCTATAGGGCAGTTGGTAGTGGCACCTCTATCAATAGTCGTTTGACCAGACCTGCAAGCTCTCTCTCTAACACCTGAGAGGTCCAATCTCTTCCATTAAACTCATCCATACCCTCCATACTAGCTAAAGACATTCTTATATAACACAACCAATAGTATGGCAGCTTAATTAACACAACCAAGTCCTAAGCTTTCCCACTGATCCCATCAATACTCCTGGTCCTATCATAATCCTTGCTATTTTTGTTGACTTTAGAGTCTTCCCTGCCAGAATTTCAAAAAGTTAATTGTGCAGTTATAAGCATTTGCATTGTCTCTGATTATGGTAACTGGCAACTATAATGATTCATTCATGTTAGTTCCTTCGGATGTTGTGCAATTCTTGAGAAATTGACACTGATCATATTGACTTGTACAGATGATAGTATTGTTCTAGCATGTTGTAATTTTCGCCTATTCATTGTAATTTGTATTAATAGTAAAGTTGATCTTTGTATCGGTTTTTTTCTCTTTATTGAATCTGTTTTGGGATTCTATGAAGTACCTCACTGTTTCTTTTGCCTTGATGTGGATCTGTTACCGAAGGTTGAGAGTTTGTTCAGTTGCTTTTCTTGCTTCAGTGGGTTCTCAACATCAGTGGTCTATACTGTTTGTTTAATTACGTGTATTAGAGGGACATGATGTTCGATTTCAGTTTATTCCATTTATAATGCATGATCCAACATGGTCTGTTCTGTTGTATTTAAGAGTGCACTGTAAAATGAAAAAACATTCCCTTGCACGTGAACTGATGCTTGATGATATAACTGTTTTCTGTAGTACATTGAATTAATCAGCTCCTTCGAATTAATTTTTGGTAGTACATTGTGTCATCAAGTAATGTGGAAACCGCATTTTCTGATTCCTGTGCATTCCAATACAATTTACACCGACTTACTTAATCTATTCCTTGTAGTATTTGAGTAAATCCTGTATGATATTGATATGTAGTTGAAAGTAAATGTTAAGTCCATCTTTTGGCTAATGCTTCGAGAAGTATTGACCTGTGTAACTACTAGATTAGTGTTGTTCAATCAAGCCTTGTTCATTGAAAAATATACAAGCAACTCGTCCGTCAATATTTGTCGAATATATAAATATAAATATGCTTCTCTAGAGACTATAGAAGTATATATTACCCAACTTCATACGCCATCCATCTTAATTTCATTCTTATTTAATCATTTATCTCATCAATTCCATATAGATATAGTTTATCGGTTTGTTGATCAGTTCCCAGACAACATTACAACAATTTTTCTATAATTTCTTTAATTTTCTTATGTACTGACATCTATCGACATTAATTGAACAGATCGATCCAGTTACATGCTTATACATACATTTGCGTGAACATGTTTCCATGTAAGTCTTTTTTTTATTTGGCCCAATCAGTAACATTGACCTAGGCATGTCTGGTAGTTGATTATAAATGCGAGGGTGTGGGTATTGTAGTTTAGTGTGTATTTAACTAGAGAAGGGATGGTAATTAAGTTGGGGTTTCTTGTACGTGGGTATATGTTGCTGATGGCCAGTACACATGTGTGTGTGTTGTTCAATCGAGAGTTTGACAAAACCTAATGATGCTATTAGTATATCAAGTGTTAGGTGTGCATTATATGTAAGTTTGTGTTTAGGTATCAAGTCAGTGTTATTTTACTAAGTGTATACTATTAAAAATGTTATGAAGTTGTGAACATTTAATGGTTGAGGGCAAATGCTCTTTGGCTATTTGTATTAGAGGGTACTGATAATGTCTATGAATGATGAAATTCTTGTTCCAATATTGTTCGTCTGGAGTAGTAGAAGAACCTGAGGAGGTGAAAGAACCGCAGAAAGGTATTTACTTTAGTTTAATTTTATTTATTTGTATTATGTTTTTATTTGCTCATAATAACTTATTCTTATCTTTTCTTTTCAGAAATGGCTAAACATCCCATTGGAGTAACAATATCTGAGTGTCTGAAAGATTTAGATTGGGTTAGTATTTCTTTTCAGTTTCCAATCTCATCTACTGCATCTAAATGTATACTGCAAGTTGTTTTATGTTTCTCCGAATGGCACTTCCCCAATTTGTTCTGAATTTATTAAAAGACAAACTGTTGACCAGCTTCTATCTTCCGTTGCAGCCAGGGAACTTGTTGATTTTACTGATGTTTTTCTCTTTGAGTGTGATGGTCTTTCCCCATGCCCTTGCTATCAATATTTGATTTGTTTGTTTCTGCATAGTTTCATTCTTCTTTCTGGTTTCATAGGTGTATTGTGGTTTGTAGAAGGGTACATAAGTTTTTTATATCGTTTCAAAGACATTGGATTTTCACAAAACCTGTTGCAGTATGAAAGACTTGAATATCGGTACTTAATTGTGTCTATTGCTACCTATGCTGCATTACTTCATCAGGAAATAAACTTTTATGCTGTCTGTAGATTCCACTGATGTATGAGGTGTTCACCTCAAAAGTTAATCGGTTACTAGCAGGCTTAAAATTGCTTCTGTTTTTTGTTACGTTCTTTAATACCGCTTCTTACTTTATGATTATAACAACTTGGCCTTGAAAACTAACGCTCATTTTCTGTTTGTTTTTATTAACCTCCACTACTGCTGCTCTGAGGTAACCGGGACGAGGTGGCAGAGAAGAAACAAAAACAGCAGCCAGAATTAGATAGACAAACCTGTACAGGGTACTGTCATCTATTTAATAGATTTGTCATCTGTTGCATGCAGTTTTAGACTTTGTATTCAATTATTCTTGGCATCAGACAATATTATCATACACTCTTTGTTACAGTTTTCACTTCAATGATATATATAAGATAAATGTATTGCCAAGCCTCTGTGGCTTGCGCTGATTATGGATTGCTTTCTAGTAGTTTCTTATTTGTTAAATGACTTGAGGTTAGTAATACGTACCATCCGCTGCTGCTACCCTGCTACCCAGCAATGTTTTAAGTTTGAATAATTCTTCCAGAGTTTTACCTGATTTGGCTGCTGCTCTAAGCATTATTGATTTCAACCTACCTGTCCGGTCAAAGGAGTTCAGTTTTCAAAGATTACCGAAGAATATTTCCGGGAGTATCACTTGAAGATGTATCATAGAGGTATGTCCATATGCTTTTACCTTGATCAAGTCAAGCGTAACAAGGTAATTCCCCAATCCTAATTTACCTAGCACCTGTTTGTCAAGTAAAGTGGGAATCAGTATAAACTTGAATTAAATATTGGCGATTTTCTGTGTTGTTCACACTAGTGCAAATGTGCTCTTTGATTTTACTCCTCTGATTCGGTCTAAGACATGAAGAAGTAAACTAGGATGTGTATGGGCGTCTCTTCACAATGTGAACACATGTATGAGTAATTGATCCTGATTGTGCCTTGCCTCCTAATTGAGAAAACAAGCACCTGCTACTGACATTTGCTGTTATTCAGCACTTTTCTTCCAAATTGTTTAAGCCTGATTGTGCTAATATTCTCGATGCTGATTTTCGTTTTGAAAACTATGAAAGAAACTTGACACTAGTGAACATTTTGTTCAAATCAATTCCGAATTTCTGCCCAAATGACCACTTCCGCTTGCCTTCCTGCTATAGTCATTATTCGTTTTGACCGGTCTTATTATGTCATATTCTTCCCCCCTAACCTTTTATTTATAATACATTAGTTTCCCTTACCATGCCATATCCTGAAAATATGACACGTCTTCATTTTTCCTTTTGCATTAATTAGCTTCAGATTTTTTGTTATACAACATTTTCTATCTCAATGAGATAAGTTTAAGGATGTTCCAGTTCTTCACATAGTTAAACTTGTCTCTAAAAAAGTCTTGATCATGAGCTACTATCAAAACCAAAAGTATTGAAAGATCACACACCCTGTTGGCTTCTGACCCTGATTTGCTGTTATTTGGAACTCCACTATTACGCTGATTTGAAATACATTGATTGGCTCGCAAATATGGAGGTTTTGAAATAATGATAAACTGATCTGTTTAGGCTTAATGAATTTTGATAAAGATCGTTTTTTGTTGTCATACTCCCTGAACAATCTCTGTTCCTCTAGTTAGAACCTATTTTGGAACTTCCCCTATCCTTGATTATCCTGTTGCAGTTTAATCTCTGACCAAAGCCTCAATGCGTTACAAAATCTTTACTGCTACTGTTTGCTTCTTAAATAATGTTGAGTTTCTAGCAGTTTTTAATCAAACAATATTAAATAATTACTTATGATTCCTACCCCTCAAAAGTTTCTGGAGTTTCAAGCTTCCGAATTATGGCCATTTCCACCCCTGTTTAAGTTTCAACGGTTTCAACAACGCCTACTGAACTATATTTTTTGTTTCAGATTTTTAATGATACAAAATTTACTTTAGCTTTCACCTCTTTTTATGCCATTATATTAACATGATTTAAGTATCACTTAAATTTACATCAGTATACTGGTCAGTAAATGTGATTAACTATAATGTTTTGTTTGTAAGCTCCTCCCATCTCTTGCTATCAGAACTTATTGGTCTATATATAATGTTCTTTCTTTCATGCTAAAGAAAGACGCATATTCTTCGAAGCGAACTCAAGCTATGTTGTTACTTCAAGATATGATTGAAGTTGTTACTCGAGATATGATGGTGAATGAGAACGGGTTAGTCAATCTATTTTCTGATAGCATAGCACTTGTTTACCGTCATTAATTATTGTCTCTGATGGCAAGCAAATCATGACACTACCGTTCCAAAAACACTTCAGTGAACTAGCTGAACTTGGTAGCAGCAGCAGCCAACTCTTTACCTCTATTATGTACCCTCCTGCAGTTACACCCCACTGGGAAGAGCAGGTATCTTACAAACATAGCGTAACTGCTGTATAGTTTATTCTTGTTAGTTAATTTTCTTGAACTAATAAGTTAAAATTTTCATTTGTCCAGATAAAACATCTCCATATACTGCTGACAGCGAAGGAATCGGCTAATGAAGTACCCACAAACCTTGAGGCTCGAAGAAGAATTTCCTTTTTTGCAAACTCTTTGTTTATGGAAATGCCTCGAGCTCCTCGAGTCCGTAAGATGATTTCATTCAGTGTCCTTTACCTGCGTTGGGTTGGTTATGGATATTGGGAGCATGAATGCAGCTCAGTTGCATGTGATGTACCTGCATTGTATCCGAACTTATGAAAGATAATAGTTACTAAGAATGGATGGAAACAAGCGTTTATGTAATGTAAGTTGATATTATTTTTTATTAGAATGAATGGAAACGTGCTGCAAGCACTTATTTGAAAATATCAAGTGTATCTGAATGTCTTGTATAGAAAATACATGTGTGAGAATATCAGGTGTATCTGGGTTGATTGTGAGTACAAGTGTCTTATATTGAATATGCAGGTTTGATAATTGAAAACATGAGGGGAGGGTGAAAAACAATTTTTTTTTTTTAAAAAAAAAGTTAACTATTTCACCGGTTGTTAAACAAAACCGTCAAAATGAATGTAAAATGTAATCTAGACACATCTAATTTGGCGGTTGTAATGAACAACCGGTGAAATAGGTATATGCTATTTCACCGGTTTTACAAACAACCGTCGAAATAGGTGGTCTTTCTTTCTTCTTCAAACACATCTATTTTGGCGGTTGTTCCGTACAACTGGTGAAATAGATATGCCTATTTCACAGGTTGTTCCGTACAACCGCCAAAATAGGTGCCCTGTTTTTCTTCTCTAAATGCATCTATTTTGGCGGTTGTACGAAACAACCGGTGAAATAAATATGGCTATTTCGCCGGCTGTAGAACCGGTGAAATCTATTTCGTCGGCCTTTATTTCACCGGTTCTAAACCGGTGAAATAGGCCTCTAACAACCGGTGAAATAGGTCTTTTTTCTACTAGTGCACATTGGAAGTACGAATTGGCAATCAACGCAAAACCTAGAATCGATAAATCTAAATTTTAGGACCAGGGATGACGAAAAGTGTAACACTAGATAAACACGCATAATGTGTGGAAGAGGCGAGGAGAACCTGGCTGAACTTGGGGGGAAGCGTGTGGTTGACTTCGTTTAAAGCGCGACGAAGAGTAGCGAATGCCTTTCGACCTTTATCCGAGACAAGGAGCTTCGCCATTCCCTCCCAGTCAATATTCTTCGAAGCCTTAAAGCTACATCGGCAATCTTATTCCCGGAGCCGTTTATCTTCTTCGACTCTCTGTCCTCATCTTCCTCCTTCGGTCGGCTGCGATACAATCATGCAATGGAGAATTTTTTTGAAGATGGCTCCCTGGGAGTATTCACTCAGAGAAAAGGCAAGCAAAACGCCAACCCCTGATTTCTGGTTAAATTTTGGTACCAGAAAATGGAAAAATCAAGTTGTTTGCTTATCTGTAGAAGTATGTAGAGACGATGAATACATTTGCATTCAATTCATATTTGATGACGATATTATTAAACTTTTTCGTTTGAATTTGTTAGAAGACCAGGGTATTATTGTCTTTACCAGTGAAAAAATCAAATTTCTCTTACTTATTAATATATATATATATATATATCCGTTTTTAGTTCATTTATCAACTAGAAAAAGTAAAAAACGTGTTTAAAAAAATGCATAAGATTTTAAAACATTCATATTTATTAAATATTTAATATTTAAATGTTATGAATTTTACTTGAAATACAAAAAAATAATTTTTACTTGTTTGCTTTATCATTTGTGACTAGAGTAAAATTGTTTTAGCACAATATTTTGGTTATTGCACCACCTACATCATGACTGAAATGTAGACTTATTAAGGTAGGTAACAAGTAACAACAATCCTGAAATATTAAAGAGATCATACTAAATAGATCATATCCCTATCATTTTACGATAACAAATAAGTTGATGAGCAAGCAAAAAGAATAAAATGTACTATTTCTAATAATACTACTATTATTTAATATAATTAAAACAAAATTATAACATCCAATTAATATATAATATACTTTATAATATATTCATAACGTATATTATTTAGTCTTTAGCCAATATAATAACTACATTAAATTTTTCAGTCACTTTTCCAATTTTGTATGTAATTGATTAATTTCCGTGGCATTGCGGATTGAAAACATTATATTGGTATATTTGGAATTGGCATCTGATTACAATTAGAGTTATTTTAGTCTTTTTCACATGTTGAAATTGTATATTCTATTTCTCACAAACAGACGACTAGTTCCGATTAATATCATTCAGGTTCATTGATCTATATTTATATATACAACAGCTGTATATGATATGACATATATATAGCACATCTGCTTCAGAACCGATGACGAAAGCATGACAATCATTGGAGGTGGCTAACCGAGTTTTGCTGCACAAGGGATCATGAAAAAGAAGTTTCATCACGTAAATCAATTGTAAGGGTCATGTTTTTGGGGGTGAAAGATCAGTGCATTAGAGCAGGATACTACGTTCATCATATATCAGGCAGGAGAACACAAGGGACGACGGCACAACACATAGTCAGCCTTCTACATCAATTACTATAGGCCATGTAGTTAGCAGAAAACAATTACTATTATCAAGCCACAGTTACTTGGCTATCCCTGTTACACTCATTACTACGGGTTCATAGTTTTTTTCTTATGTGTCGTCATTCAGGACTTCCATCAAACAGAAAGTGCGCACTGCTTACTGCTCAATCTTTTCCGGAATTACCTGTTCCCCTTCACGAACTAATCAATTTTTTAACTACTGCGAGGGTAACGGAAGCCAATTAGCTAGAAAATACAATTCATAGAGACTAACCAGTGGCGGATGGCGGTTGGAGTTGTGGTGGCGCGGTTCGGTGAAAGAGTCTGGAAATTAGAAGAAAATTTGGGGGACTGAGTTGGGTTGGGAGGAAATTTTGATTGAAGAAATCGACCGTTTTGCTGAGCCCACCGGTTCGCTGGGTATGTCTCTACCCGGTTCACTTTACAAGTTCGGTTTACCTCAAATCCAGTTGTACTTATCAGGGGCGCCATTCTTTTTATTGAGACGAGTCAAAGACCGGCATATGAGGGTTCTTTCGACAAAAAAAATAAAAAGAAAGGAAAATTGGAAGAGGAGGAGGACAGACAGTCGGCCTGGGGGGACAAAAGATTGCTTGCTACATTTGCGTTTTGATTGCATTCGGTAAAGCGTAACGGTAACTACTTCTTTGACGACCAGCTGCGAATCGATTTTTCCCTCTTCAACTCCATTCAATCCCACGTTGTCCACTGTTCCCCCTTGTTACGGATCTCTTCAAGAAGAAATCAAAATTTTCATCTTTGTTTTTTTGTTTCACCAAAATTCTCCCCTTCTTACGGATCTTCTTATCCCCACTACACTTCCCTGTCTTTCTCTCTCATATATAATCAGAAATCGTGCACATGATGACGGATTCAGCGACCCATGATCTTTCTTGCGACCACCATTACTCAGACGACCGCGAAGAAGCGAAGCTATTATTAGAGCAACCTGAACCGGAAGAGGCTGCAAAAATTGAAATCCCAGTGGAAATTATAAGCGAAGAGGAGATGGCTTTGATTGAAGCAGCCTTCTTGGCCGCGGCAGCAGCCGCTGCTCGGCCGTCTCTAACTCCTTCGGTTACTTCTTGTTCGTCAACATCATTCTCTTTGTTGTCTTCCCAGTTTCAGAGGAGTATCAAGCGGAGCGAGTCTATATCGAAGAAGGGTATGTGCAGTGTGTCTGCCGTTGATGGAGAACAAAGTGCCCCCATCAGTGATATTGAGGATAGTGGAAGACGGACCTTGAGTCCGCGGAGGAAGAAGGGTCGGTTGGATGTGTCGTTGTTGAGCAGATTTCGCAAGAAGAGGGCTCTATCTGCTACTGATTTAACGGGATCGGTATGGGTTCAGGTTCATTTTTTGTCGTTGTCACAGATTGGATTATGGTTTTGTATTAGATGTCGACAAAATGGGTTTGCCTTCTAGCTGAATGGTATGATTTGAAAAATGTCCCAACCATGAATCTCGGTGTTCTAGTCTGGTGTATTGAACGTATGCAATCTCTCTCTGCTAATATCCATTTCATTACTACTTGTAGGAGTGGTGTGAAAAGCAAATGGAATTTAAGCTTTGTTTGGGCAAGATAAAAGTCAGTGAGGCTATGAAGGCCGGAATAGCTCGGCATGCCAAGCTTGAAGAAGAGGTCTGCTGTTAACTTACTGATGACTGATTAGTGGTGTTACTCTTTATCTGGGCGAAAGACAAATATTAGTCATCTAGGCATGCCGTTATTCCAGTGAACATTAAGTAACTATGTTTGTAGAAAGCAACAACTTGCAATTAGATATGTATGCAGTAAATGCGGAGAAAACTTGAGTTTAGTAATTGAGGGTGCTTACGTGGTTAGGTATAGCTTTTTAATATCATGAAATACTTTTTTCTTGAAATTTATGCTTTTGGGCGTCTTGATTGGAAGAGACGAAATTGCAATATGTTAGAGGAAGTGATATGGAGTAACTGCAGAGATTGAGAAGTGTGTCATAATATTATAAATTGGCCATTGGAATGGGCAGGAAGAGACTCTGTATCTTATTAGTACTACTATATACCCTTAACATTATTTCCATCATCTAGCTGTTACATATCTTTTGTTTTCTTTTGCTGTGCTTCTGATTGATCTAATAATATGCCTTGTGAACGTCATTGCATTGCCTGAGCTCGACGCTTGTGTGATAGGTTATGACAAGGGTAGAAGTGCGTGTTAAATCAAAGGAAGACATTTGGGCATTAAAGTTGATAAATTTTATAGCTGGTGTTAACCAACTACTTTTTGAGGGCTTGACACGTGAGCTACCAATGTAAGTAAATATTTATATTCTTTATGCATTTCTAGGTTCGTTTATCCTAATGAATCGATGATCAATTTAACTGAATGGATTGGTCATTTTAGATTTATGACATCGGTGTGTAAGATATAATATTGCATTTATGTCTACTGGTAAAATTATTCTTTGGTCCTGTGGCGTCGTACTCTTACTGACAAGAATAAGCTGAATCGACCTCTTGATTAATTTACACAAGTGAAGCATCTCTCTTTTCTACTAGAAGTTATTTATTCTAATATGCAAGTTTGATGTGTACATCGTCAGAGTTGGCCATGTAGATGGTGTGTGGATGGTGGGAGTGATTGATGAACTCCGAATGCCCATGGCAGGAATTGTTAAACGCCCAACTTTTGTAGATACCAAAACTCGTGTTCGGGCTACACTACCGGAGGAACCACAACAGAGAAATGGAAGGTTAGCGATTCAATTGTCTGTAGATACATTAGTGAAAGGCTTTTTTTTTAAATGAGGCATTCTTCAAAACTCTACCGTTTAAACATGGTAATTATCGACACTTGAGTGGCTACTTTTTTTGCAGGCTTCAACTAATGATCTATAGGTATCTTTGGGACAATTTGAGCACTCAGACCTTCCCTCAAAGCATGTTCTATGAGTTCTTCTCATTGGATCCTCATCATTCGTTATCTGAGGAGATCAAGAATATTACATCTGACTCAGGTTATTCAGCTAAGGTAAGTTGTTGCTACTCGTCATTGCAATCAACTCACTGATGTTTTGTTTTCGTACTTTATGGTGAATTCCTGATTAGATGTTCCATACTACATGACTTATCCGGCTAGAAAATTCAAGTATGTTCTGCACTAGAAAATGCCAATAGCGTATTAGAGGATTTTGTGCGTGTCACAGATCTTTGTTTTTTTTTCTGGTGTAATTTCATTCTCTCTTTATATTTGCAGACTCTTGATGACCTTATGCAATATTTCCGAAATGTTTGCTCAATGCTGCCTTCTGCTGATGATCATCTACTATTGAGGTGATGGTCTTTTAATCATGGTCTTGTGATAGATGTTGCTTTGGACTGTGTGTGCATCACTTTCTGATTTGGAAACATTGATTTATCAGATAGAATTGATTGTGCTTTTATCATGTGTGATAACTGTCTAAGGCGAATCACTATTCTCTCGATGATTCTGACATGTTTTTTGGTATTTGTCATCCCATTTGATATGTCTGCCCTCTTTATCGTTTAATAAGTTGAAGGGTTAGAACCTCTGTTACTGAAGTAGTTTTTCTGGAAACAGATACGAGCTCCAAAAAGATAACTCGTTGCTCGGCGAGGACCTTTTCTCATACGATGCCAAATGGCTAAAGGATAAACTCCGGAATTCTCTTGAATTTTGGCATGGGAAGAGGGCGGCAAGTTATGTCCCTGAAGAGGAACGCTGGAAATGCCGGTGGTGTCAATATGCGTCTGTTTGTCCTTCCCAAAACGAGAAAGATACCCCTCTATGACATCACCTGGAATTGGTAAGTGGTGTTTGTCTAATATCCAATCCCGATGATCTTGACAGTAGGTGTGGGTAACCCATTCCACACACTCCCAAGGTTCTCCTCAGTGGTGCTTGCTTAGGGCTTAAGTTATGTGCGCGCCAATAAGTTGTACATTTGGATCTTATTGTTACAGGCAGATGGTAAGATAATACATTTGGATCATTGGGAGCGAACTGCACGGATCCATTTTATTTATTTTTACTTTGTAACTACTAATAATTTACCTAGATTATTGGTTGAAAATGATTATTGAGTGCTCCTGCAAATGGGGTGTCATATGTAATGTAAACAGGCTTGTATAACATGGAATTTGGTGGGCTTTTGAAATCAAGAATTTGTTGATTTCAAAGTTACCCGCTTATGAAATGTGTTAAGTGATAAAGCAACGGAAGTCTTTCTCTTTTCCACTAAAATGACCTATGCTCTCTGTAGCTCTATTCTCTCTATGCAGATATCTTACTGTATAATATCTTAGTCCTTGCATAAAATTATTACTCTTTTCCTTACGAGGAGGATCTTCAATATTTTTCCCCATTAGGTTTAAAGTTTCAGGTTTCTCTACCCATTTGTCTCCTTCTCTCCTGAATCCTCCAAAGAGGTGCAACACAAAAGTCCTCCTTTAGTGATGTATCCGCCAGATCTTTCCGTTGAAGCTCTCATCGAACGGTGTGAGTTGCTTACCTTGTCTAAAGCGGAAGCAACGAGTGTTTCTCTAGATGACTTCCTGAAGGAACATGAAAAGACAGATCTTGAATTATGCCCCCTGGGTAAGCACTTCTTCTCAAAGTTTGTAAATCTTGAAATAATCCAGTTCACTTTGGGGAAGGTATGAAATTTTGAGGATTATATGGTCATTACAAAGGTAGGTGGGGGTTTGTTTCTCTTCCAATTTCAAAGTCCCGAGGATATGGAGATGATAGCCATGCAGTGGGTTGATGAAGAGAAAGCCCCATGTGACCATGAATTTCAGTGGGTTTCTTTTTGGATCCGTGAGCATGGGGTCCCTCTAATGTTCTACATAACATAGATAACCCGAAGATTTGGCAACGACATCGGTCGTTTTATGGAATATGTTGAGAGGGTATTTATAAATCTAGTGACTATCTTTGTGTGAGAGTTTTGGTGAATATTTTAGAGCTTATCAAATGTTGCCTTATAGCTTGCATGGTAGGCAGGGGCGGAGCCAGAATATAAGTTGAGGGGGTCAAAGACAGAATTATAAAAAATTAGGGGGTGTTTTTACTAAATTTTTCTTAAAAAAAATTTTTTACACTACAAATTTATGTAATTTAACAAAGTTAGGGGGTGTTTTGCTCCCTCCAGCCAATGCCTACCTCCGCCACTGATGGTAGGGAAACACCACAAGTTTTGGCTTACTTATGAAAACTCCCTACTTTCTGTTTTAAATGTAGACAATTTACACGTGGCACATGGGAATGCACTGAAAAGGGGTTTGCTAAGGGAAAGATAATCAGTTTGGGCCTTGGTTGACAGCGGGAAGGGCTAGCCCTAGATGGGTTCTCTAAGGGAAGATGGATTTGGGAATAGAAGGTCAGATGCAATAATGGAGAAAAAGACTCTACAAAATCCAAAAGTGGCTATTTTTCTCCCCCGGCTTCCCTCCTCTTTTTATCAGATTGCTTTAGTGATTGGAATGTTGAGCAAAATTTGGGAATAATAAAGAAGTCAAATGTTGGTCTTGAAGGTGAAGAGGAGAGACAGGTTAGAAGATGGTATGGAAGAAAATAATTGCAATATGTTGTTGTAGGTGTTCAAGTTAGTATGGTTGAAGTGATTTGCTCAAAGGCGCTCGCTGCCTCTACGTCAAAAAGATGTATTTAGCTTGTCCATGTTTTATATTATCCTTGGCTCTCTAGTTGGTGTTTTAAGTATAACCGTTATCTATTTAGGATAGTGTATTGTCGGGATAACTTAGTAGTCATCCGTATAGTCTTCTTGGATCAGGATATTTACCTTAATTTCAATTTAGGTTTAATGGTTCTTAAGCCTGTAATTTAATTAATGGACCGATCTTTTCAAAAGCATTAAGTGATAAAAGAGATACCAAAACTTGTTTTGTTTGTGGTTCGGACATTTCATGCAACAAGAGTGCTTGACACAATAGTAGAAAAAAGGTGATTTCTCTCTTTTCCATTTGTTGGTCTATGCTGACATAAATTGACAAAGCATTTATCTTAACCGGCAAAGGACACTCAAGTGTATTTATAGTCATTCATTAACTGTCTTCCATCAATTGTGTCTCTTTTCCCACTAGCCCAACCCAAGTCAAACATGAACTTTGAATATCCTCCTCCAGGCCAAAAACCATTTCATATGTAAAAAGATTAAAATACCTCAGATGTTAGTTTAGTTTACAATATGTCATCTTAATGTATTCAATATACAATATATCAACATAATTTAATCAAATTATATGTAAAATAAGAAAAATGATTAAAAATTTAAATACTTATTATATTTGCTAATAACTGTGTATATGTATATATATGATAATTTGTTTGAAACAAAAAAATTATAAAACATCATAATTAAATGTTACAATTTATTTTGAAAAGTATATAATTATAGTAGTATTAGTGGAGATACTACATTTTTATTCATTCTGTTTTCTAATTCGTAGTTTTTTTTATCATAAATGGATTAGATTATGATCTTCATAGTATGATCCATTTGGTTCTTAAAAATGGTTGCTACTTCAACCTCGGTAAGAAGCGCCTAATCTCAAAAACAAAAAACTATTATGTTAAAATAACCGTATTCTAATCTATTTCAATAAAAAAAAGCTACAAATGAAAAAGTAAAAAGAATGGAAATTTAGTATCTCTTTTTATTTTAAGTAAAATTTATAACATCTAAATAATTTTATACTTTTTCTATAATTTTGTATGCTTTAAAATTTTATGATATATATGTATATTTTTATGTTTATAATTTTATCCAATATATTAACTAATTTATTTATCTTGTATACTATTTTTCAAATTATATATTAACTTTTGTTCCATTTTATAAATTAAAGGTGTTATTTTAATATATTTTGAACTTAACTAATACTTATTATAAATGAATTTGTGACATCAAACAAATTAAAACATAGTATTAAATAGCATCAAAAAAAACTTTATAAGATAATAATAATTTATAAATGAACAAACCCTTCAATTTGATCTACCTATTTTCCCAAATGCAAATGAGTGTCCATCGTCTCTTTGAGCAACTTTTCACCGATAAGCAAAAGCAAACATCTCCCTTTTTCCCATTTTCGGGTACCAGAATTTAACCAGAAATCAGGGCTGCGTTTTGCTTGCCTTTTTCTGTGACTGACTAGTCTCTGGGACTGGGAGCATCTTCACAAACTTCTCCATTGCATCGCAGCCGACCGAAAGGGGAACAGGGGGGCAGAGAGTCCAAGAAGATGAGCGGCGCCGGGAAGAAGATTACCGATGTAGCTTTCAAGGCTTCGAAGAATATTGACTGGGAGGGAATGGCGAAGCTCCTTGTCTCGGATGAAGCTCGAAAGGAATTCGCCACCCTTCGTCGCGCTTTCGACGAAGTCAACCACACCCTTTCCACCAAGTTCAGCCAGGTTCTCCTTGCCTTTTTTCCGAACATTTTATGCGTGTTTATCTCGTATTACGCTTTTCTTATCCCTGGTTCTAAGTTCAGATTTATCGATTCTAGGGTTTGCGTTGATTGCCAATTCATATTTATGTGATTATGAAGATATGTTGCTATGTCTATCGGTTCATCGCACCATTGCGTTGAATGACCATCTTTAGGCTTATGATCAAGTATTGTTCGGTCTCTAACCTATTGTTGGACTGCACTTGTATTCTGTCAGCTTGGATTGTGGAATATGGATGTGATCTAGAGTAGTAGTGGTCTGCTTGTATGCTACGCCGTTATACTACATGTAGCATTCTGTCTGTGATCGTTTCAAGATCAAGAGTCGTGTGATTGGTTGTTTATTGTTGAATCTCATCATCTTACATCGCGAACGTTTATTCTATCATTGCAATCGCTGTTTCAGCTACGGCTTGCGATTTGCTCTCATCTTTGCTGCTCTATTTGTCTCAGTGAGATTTCAGGTGTCACGCTCGTTTCGAGGGATTGTTATGAATGTACTGTTAGCAAGAGAAAAATGTTCATATTCATTATTTGCTCATTGCTAAGTTAGGGCGTAATGCTTTTATGGGAAGAGCCGCTGTTCATGGCTCTGAATAACCTGTAGGTCCTCTACAGGAGCCTGCAATTTATGCCCTTAACATAAAAACGAAGGCATCATTGTACAGACTTAGTTCTGTAAATGGGTTTTGGTACTTGAGTTTGGTATCTGTCCATTTTTCATGTTCCCTACCCACTGCTCCTGTTGTCAAAATCTGCCTCCAAATGTCCACACATTACCCTTTTGTTTTCTTTGGTATATAGGTTGCATGTCTCTTGTCTTCTCCTGTTTAACATTATAGGTGCGTGACCACGTGTGCAATTATTGTATCCTGCTTCATCTCCTCTCTTCTGCTTGGTTCCCTGCATATTTTGTACTTTACTGCTTTCGTATATGATCTATGCTAAGTGGGTACATTAAGCTTACTATGGCAATGGGATATCAGCAACCACATTGATTATGTCTCTCTGATCCTTGTTTAGATTGATAAGATTGTCTTTACTTCAAATGGGAGGGTTGTGTCATATGTAAATATATGTATTACCTGTCACTTCTATTCTTAGTTTCTCAATTTTCATTAATTATGCTAGTCCCTATCCTAATTCTTGACTCCCAATTGTTTGCGAGTTGTTAGATTCCTCAAAAATAAAATGAAACATCCCTGGTGGTATATCTTTATGTTGAATTGGATTAAGTTATGTTTCTAGTTTATTGGGTACATCTTCAAAGTCTTTCTTGCACCATTAGCTTATTATTTCTCTGAGCTGTAGATTTGGTCTTAGCCTAAGGGTGATAGTTGCTTATTTTGTTTTTGGGCTTCATATATTATAAAATCTTGTTTTCTTGTTTGGTACATATCTATGTAATCACTCATAAGATCTGAAGCTTCTCACTTTCTACTGTGTCAACTATATCAGTGCTTATATAAATTCATTAAACATACTGGTTATGCAGGAACCTGAACCCATAGACTGGGAGTATTACAGAAAAGGAATTGGACCAAAATTGGTTGACATGTACAAGCAAGCTTATGACAGTAAGTTCTCTAACTGCTGGGCACTGTGCTTTTTGCATGTGTGTCTGGCGTGTGAGTGAAATTTGGATTGATTTTGTTACAAAGTAAATTTTCTATTCTCAGTTATTTAACTTGGTCTATGCAGTGTTATTGGGTCGTATGAAACATATTTTGTTGGTCTTTTCTATTCACAGGCACGGATCATTCTGATTTTATTTCATAGGATTGATAGATGCATTCCTATAAATACTAATAGGAGACTTATTGATTGAGAAATCATGCTTAATGAAAAGTGGGACACTTGTGTCTGATTTGGTTGTTTGTCACTTTTAAAATCTAACTAAAGCCGTAATGAAATCACATTTTGTTATGATTGAATCTAGGATCCTTATCTTGATCATTGTGCGATCTGTGGTTGTGTTCTATCTGTGTTGGTACTGCAAGTTTTTCTCCTTAAAAAGCATGGGCCTCTTTTCTGCTGCAGGAATTGAAATTCCCAAGTACGTGGACACTGTTACTCCAGAGTACAAACCCAAATTTGATTCTCTGGTGAGGATGTGCTATGCTTCTTATTAAGTTACTTATTCCCAAGCAAGTAGTTATTCTCCCACTGGCAGTCGTTGTTTACAGTTTGGCAATTGCTGAAACCATTTCTGCATTCGCTACCCCCTATCTTTTGTGTGTTATTTTAAACTGCTAATCCTTAGAACCTTTCTCCATGTTGATGAAGAGGTTTTTGAAGGCTTATGTTCAGCTACTCTTCTATATGGTGGCCACTTCTCATAATTGGCTTTGTCTTAGCCAGTTATTTTCTTTTGCAGTTGGTGGAGCTCAAAGAAGCTGAACAGAAATCCTTGAAAGAGTCTGAGAGATTGGAGAAGGAAATAGCAGATGTCCAAGAGTTGAAGGTAGCTTTTTGACACTATCCAATTTGTGTTCGTATTTGTATCTTAGTCTCTAACTAACTTTGTTTCCTTTTGCAGAAAAAACTTAGCACCATGACTGCTGACGAGTACTTTGAGAAGCACCCTGAGCTCAGAAAGAAGTTTGATGATGAAATCCGTAATGATTACTGGGGCTATTAAGGTTGATTTTTTTTTACCTCTAAACTGTGGTATGGCTCTATTTTTATAGGGAAGCCTCTGTTTAGAAAAGAATAGGTCATGCCATTTTGTCATGGCTTAATGGGAATAAATATCCGAAACCCCAAGGCCTAAACCGGCTTGTATTTTGGTGGTTAAGTTTTATTTTTTACTTCCCCCTATCTAAACTCATGACTGAGGTATTGAAATGTGCCCATCTTGCAACTCAGGTACTTGGTTTGCATTGCATTTGGGCATGTTCCTTTCTTTTGGTGAGTTCAAACATTGACATCATTTTTGTGGTAATAGTTTTGGTGGACATATAACTTCTTGTGGTGGAAAATACATGGTGCAGATTGAGCAGTTAGGGTTGTGTTTTCATATTATTTTGTTGCTGAATGCCTAACCGGCTGTATTATCTTCATTTTAAAGTATTTCTCGGGTGTGTAGAAGGGTCAGAACATTGTCTTCAAAATTGTGCATTTGACAATTTCCCAAAAAGTATAGGTGTTCCACTTGTATAACATTAGTCACTCTCCACCATCCTGTACCCCTTCTAGATGTGTACATAATTTGATGAATAAACTTGTCCCAGAAAGTATAGGCGTTCCACTTGCATTAGTTCATTCTTGTTAGTACAGCAGCAAAGTGAGTAGAAGTTACTGAATTTTATTTGTTTCTTATTCTTTTGTTTGGGAACTTCTGCGTTTATTAAGGTCATGAGAAATAAATTTCCCGGAAGAAAAGTTTAGTGATGGCCATCTCCGCTGTCTCGCCCTTGACATGAGTAATAAGTTTCTACACATGACATTTCGGTGGTTCAACTATTATGAAAGATAAGGTAAATTCTCTCATATTTGTTCTTGAGCATGTCCAGTTGCTGAAAAACCGAGACGGTTTACCTTTGGGCTCAAGATGTTTCAAGAAACAAAAGTTGAATCTTGCTGGATGAGAAAACTAAAACAATCCGAAAAGCAACAATTTTAAAGAAATTTGGATCATTTCATCATGTACATGCATTTTAACTTTTCGTTTAAGGATAACAATTTGTATGGTAACATGCACTACCACTCTACTCTATGTGGCAATTCATTTACGACGCTAAACTATTGAATTAGAGACGGGTATGAAGAAAAAGCTCTAACGATTCTGTTCCATCGCAAGACCGGGTAAGAGAGCCGTAGCTTCTCCGTCGATAACAATGAGGTCTCCATTGTTTGTGCACTTAGTAGCAAACTTCACTCTGTCACACCAGAAAAAACATAACAGTAAGATTCGTCCGTGTAAAACTGAATTACCAGTTCCTCCTATACATAGATTGATCGCCAATATAATATATCTGAACAAAATTCAACTCACAGAAATTTCTCTTTGATTTTCCTGACATGAATTGCCTGAACCTCGCCAACAACTTCCTCTTCAATATACACAGGTAGCTTGAAATGCAAACTTTGTGATGCATATATAGCTCCAGGCTACAACAGATTTGTACATCCCACCCACCACCATGAATCAGATTGTTGTGTACAACGAACATAACAATTGCCATATATACACATGTATATAGTAGTGGAAAAAAAATCAAAGAAACGGGGGAGATTTGGGTTTGGGAAGAAGCATGAATGATACTCACAAATTGTGAAGCAATTATCCTAGGGAACAGAGAAGCAACTAGCATCCCATGAACAACACAATCTTGAAATCCAGCATTGCGAGCTTGCTCTGAGTCTAAATGAACTGGGTTCCAGTCACCACTGACTTGTGAATACTTGACAATGTCACCTTTTGTGAACACCCTAGCCTGTCGTAGAATGCTACCAGTTTCGAGGAGTTGAGCTGAAGATGAGAATCTACGCTGAAGGATATATCGACGAGTAACGATACGATGCTTGGTCGCAAGTAGAGGTATTTTGGTCTTTTCACATGTCCAGTTAACTGTGAAATTAACCTATGTTAGTAACTTGTGACATTTGAACGCAAGGCTACTTACAAGTTTGCTATTTTACATGTTCATGATCGGTGTTCGAGGTTTATATAGATAGCAAGCATTCTTAAGAACCAAAGATATCATGGTCAGGAGAGCATACTCTGATCCATTTACAGTTAAAAGCCACAGATGAGAAAGCAAAGAAAATGAAGTTTTACTATTTTATATATATATTTCAAATGAAAATTAGTATCCATTAGATGATATGTTATATTTTTTAATAAAGTTTTATATAAAAAGAAAATATATTGTTTTCAATGTTTATATATTTTATTACAATTTTAGCCAATATATTACTTAGTTTATTTTCTTCATTATTTTTATAAAAAAGTTTTGCTACATTTTGTGAACTAAATATATTATTATGGCATATTGTGAATAAATTAGCGTCTATTAATAAGTAGGGTAATTTGGCCGTTTCACAAATCCAGTTAATGGTACTAACGCATGTAAAACTTGTGGTAAAACTTACTGTCATAAGCTTGCTTGTAGTTAACCAATCTTGGTCCAATTCCCTTTAAATAAGACCAGTCTGTGGGTTTAGGTTCCTGCATGGTCAATATGTTTAATGAATTTATATGAGCACTGACATAGTTCACATAGTAGATAGTGAGAAGCTTTAGATCTTACAAGTGATTATAGAGTTACGTATCAAAAAACAAAACAAGATTCTATAATCTAAGAAACCCTGAAAGCAAACATAAGCAACTATCACCCTCACGCTAAGACCACAATCTGCAGTTCAGATAAATAGTAAGCTAATGGTGCAAGAAACACTTTAAAGATGTATCCAAACAGACTAGAAGCCTGACCTAATCCTACTAGGATAATTTCAACATAAAAATACACCACCAGGGATTTTTACTTTATTTTTGAGAAATCAAACAACTAGCAAGCAATTGGAAGTAAAAAATCAGGAAAGGGAATAGCATAATTATTGAAAACTGAGAAACTATGAAAAACGGTGACAGGTAATACATATATTCACATATGACACAACCCTTCATTTGAAGTAAAGACAATCCCATCAATCTAAACATGAATCAGAGAGACATAATCAATGTGGTTTCTGATATCCCATTGCCATAGTAAGCTCAATGTACCACTTAGCATAGATCATATACGAAAGCAGTAAAGTACAAAATATGCAGGGAACAAGAATAAGAGAGGAGATGAAGCAGGATATAATGTGGTCAGGCACCTATAACGTTAAACAGGAGAAGACAAGAGACATACAACCTAAATACAAAAGAAAACAAAAGGGTAAACATAGACATTTGGAGGCAGATTTTGCAACAAGAGCAATGGGTAGGGAATACCAAAATGGACAGAAACCAAACTCAAGTACCAAACCCCGCTTACAAAATAAAGTCTGTACTATGATGCCATCGCTTTTATGTTAAGGGCATAAACTGTCGGGCTCTACAGGTTATTCAAAGCCATGAATAATGGCTCTTCCCATGGATTGTTGCTGGATACTTCAACATCTTCTCTTCAGAGAAATCAGGGGGTGCTATCAGGTAAGATCATTTTCATTTTCACCCGTTCAGAGAAGCGGTGGAGAAAGCAAATTTGGTTCATGTAGGTTTTTTTGGGTCCTCATCTACTTTCACTAATGGTCTAATTTCAAAAAACCTGTCTATTAGCTGTTTGGATAGAGTGTTCGCATCCCAAGAAGATTCTAACCATTGCCCTTTCTTGGTCAGATGTTATGGGTCCATAAGAAACCTGCTAAAATCCTCAGATTTGAGAATATTTGGCTTTACGAGACCAAATGTCGACAGATTGTGGAGGAAGTGTGAGGAGAAGATGATGGGGATCAGATCAATATAATTAAGAAATGTGGTATCAAATTAATGGATTGGAGGGTTGGTCAATTAAAAATGTGAAGTCGGAATTAAAAAAAATGAGTTTCATGGTCATCAATCGGTCTGAATCGTGTCCAACAGGAAAGGTCTTCACATGGACATAGAACTTCTCATGTTCGAGGAGGAAATGTGGTGGAACAAAGATCTAGAGATAGGAAAATCAAAGAGGGGTTGGAGAAGGTCACCAGGTTTCACTTTGAGAATCAGTTCATAACCAACCAAACTCTACATAGTACTTGATTCCAAGATGCAGTTGCAGGTAAAGTTTCCCAAACCAACATCTCTCTCGTGAACCTGCCTTACTCTATGGAGGAAATCATCAAAGCTGCTAAGAATCTGAGTATAGACAAGGCCCCAGGCCGGGATGGATTCAATGGTTGCTTTCTAAAACGTACTACAACTCAACTGGAGCCCAAGTTATCTCAATCGTTTTGGATGTTTTGCGAGGTAATCCTATGCTTAGGACTCATAATGATTCATTGATTAGTTTGATTCCTAAGTTGGGGGTGTAGTGAATGTATGTGACTTCAGACTCTAGCCCTCCTAGCATTGGTCCAAATGGAACAATCTGTGTCACCATTCCGCAAAGGGTGGGTTGGGATTTCACTCTAATCTGATTTCATCAGAGCCCTCAGAGCAAAACAAATTTGACTCATTCTCAAAAATCCCCTATCCCTAGTGGCAAAATTTCTTCAAGCCATTTACTCTCCTGGTAATGATATCTTATGTGCTCTCACTGGTAAACATGATAGTCCTACTTGGAAATCCAAGATCAACAGTGTGAAGGTGATTAAGGCGGGCGCTCGTATTGCTACTGGAGATGGTCAAAACACAAAAGTGTTAGAATTCACCCTGGATTCCAAGACTGACTTCTTTTAAATTCTTTACTTCTCCCCTCTCCCTTTTTCACATTGATGTGGTGATTATCAGGTCCATTCCAATCAAGTGGTGGTTTCTTAGGTATGGCGCTTCACCAAGTGGGGGGATATCATGTTAAATCTGGATATCTTCTTTTTACAGAAAAGGGTGATCTCTCTCAGGTATTGGACTCTAGTATCCAAAATGGGAAACCGTTTGTCTCCGGCTCACTCTTATCCTATTGTTAAATTTGTTTGTAGGACATTTCTTAGTCAGTTTGTGCCTTGCCTGGAAAATTTGGCCAAGCGAATAGGTGTTCCCCCCTCTTGTTTTTTGTGGTTTACTTGATACTGATATCCACTCTATGTTTGAGTGTTGGACTGTGAGGGACTATTGGTCAGGAATCATCAACCTAAACTCTCTTCCCGCTTACTTAGATGGGGCTATCCAAAAATGGTTCTTTATTCAGTCCAAAGGGTGGTCAAATGATCAGTTGGCTAAGATTGCCAACCTCATGAGGGCAGTATATGATGCCAAAAACCGTGT
>CM041781.1:277300431-277441286 GCA_023374045.1 Limonium bicolor
TTCTCATGTTCGAGGAGGAAATATGGAAGAGCAAAGATCTAGAGATAGAAAAATCAAAGAGGAGTAGGAGAAGGTCACCAGGTTTCACTTTGAGAATCAGTTCATAGCCAACCAAACTCTATATAGTACTTGATTCCAAGATGCAGTTGCAGGTAAAGTTTCCCAGATCAACATCTCTCTCGTGAACCTGTCTTACTCTATGGAGGAAATCATCAAAGCTGCTAAGAATCTGAGAATAGACAAGGCCCCAGGCCTGAATGAATTCAATGGTTGCTTTATAAAACGTACTACAACATTATTGGAGCCCAAGTTATCTCAATCGTTTTGGATGTTTTGCGAGGTAATCCTTTGCCTAGGACTCTTAATGATTCATTGATTAGTTTGATTCCTAAGTTGTGGGTCTAGTGAATGTATATGACTTCAGACCATAGCCCTCCTAGCATTGGTCCAAATGGAACAATCTGTGTCACCATTCAGCAAAGGGTGGTTTGGGATTTCACTCTAATCTCGATTTCATCAGAGCCCTCCGCGCAAAACAAATTTGACTCATTCTCAAAAATCCCCTATCCCTAGTGGCAAAATTTCTTCAAGCCATTTACTCTCCTGGTAGTGATATCTTATGAGCTCTCACTGGTAAACATGATAGTCCAACTTGGAAATCCAAGATCATCAGTGTGAAGGTGATTGGGTGCTCGTATTGCCACTATAGATGGTCAAGACACAAAAGTAAAGAATTCACCCTGGAGATTATCAGGTCCATTCCAATCAAGTGGGGGTCGTAGGATTCTTAGGTATGGCGCTTCACCAAGTTGGGGGATATCATGTAAATCTGGAAATCTTCTCCTTACAAAAAAGGGTGATCTCTCTCAGGCACTCTTGTAATCCAAAATGGGAAACCGTTCATATTGTCTCCGGCTCACTCTTCTCCCATTGCTAAATTTGTTTGCTGGACATTTCTTAGTCAGTTTGTGCCTTGCCAGGAAAATTTGGTCAAGCGAATAGATGTTCCCCCTTCTTGGTTTTTGTGGTTTACTTGATACTGATATCCACTCTATGATTGAGTGTTGGACTATGAGGAACTATTGGTCAGGAATCATTAACCTAAACTCTCTTCCCGCTTACTTAGATGTGGCTATCCAAAAATGGTTCTTTATTCAGTCCAAAGGGTGGTCAAATGATCAGTTGGCTAAGATTGCCAACCTCATGAGAGCAATATATGATGCCAAAAACTGTGTTAGACACAATGATGAACTCCATTGATGCTAATATTGCCTATACTAAATCATGTGTGTTCCAGTGTGATTGAGGATGTTGTTATTCCCCAAGGTTACATCTCTCACTGCTACCATGGCTATAGAAGGAGAGGTCGGTCTCTGATCTCAGGGGGCACTATATGTAACCAAGATGACACAATATTGGTGGCTTTAACAAGTGAGGTGAGATCAAAGATGAAGGAGAAGTGGAATTCCTTGCTCTTGGGTTGGATCTTGACTGCGCTGTCTTCGCAGGATACAAAAAATCTCCATTAAGGTCAATAATCGAGATACGCTATTTCAAGTTTCTTCGTCCTTGTGGCTAGCTCCCATCAAAGGATCAATGCTCTTTGATCCTATAACTCTAGGAAGATTAGATCATTGTATTTTCTCTCTTTGTCTGAACTTATTGCAAAAAAATTATAAAGATATTGCAAAAAAATAAAAATATCATAAAATATTAAAATAAATGTTTCATTGTTTAAAATTTATTCA
Source organism: Limonium bicolor (assembly GCA_023374045.1). NCBI lineage: Eukaryota > Viridiplantae > Streptophyta > Magnoliopsida > Caryophyllales > Plumbaginaceae > Limonium > Limonium bicolor. The sequence goes on from CM041781.1 coordinate 277,302,180, forward strand.
GTACCATAAAAAACTATATTGTGTTCTAAACAAATAATTTAAACCATATTTACTACCAATTTATACCAATTTATACCAATTAAATACCATAATTTGCACCAGATAAGTACCATAATTCTTACCATACAATTTTTATTTATTATTTTCTATCAATTTCAAATTTATTCAAAATAATTATTATAATTAGAAATTATAATTTTTATAATTTATCATAACAATAAAAAAATATAATTTACTTTAAAGAAATAATTTAAATTGATAGAAAATAATAATTAAAAAATGTATGATAAAATTTTTTTGGTACTTATTTGATAAAATTATGGTATAAATTGGTAGAAAAATTGGTATAATTATTTGTTTTGAATACAATATATTTTTTATGGTACTGAATATGATTTTTTCATTTTTTTCAATTTTTCTAATTTTTATAAAGTTTTAATTTTTTTATTTTTATAATTTTTTTATTTTATAATTTTGTTTAATGTTTTTGATATTTTTGTGAATTTTTAATACTTAGGGGCATAGTGTTAATTTTAAAAGTAGTTTGTTAACTAGTAGAGATATTTTTGTCTTTTTTCCATCTGGTCAATGACTATAGTGGCATTTCATGGACTTTTACAAAAATATGGTGGTATTTTATGACTTTCTTTTTTTTAGCTACATTTCATGAATTAGTCAAAAATATAGTGGCATTTCATGAAATTTCCCCCCAAAAAAAAGACAGTCAAATACGAGTAAGCATTTTCATTCCAACCGTACATTCCAAACAAACCCTCGAAATGAGCATGACACCTGAAATCTCACTGAAATAGAGCAGCAAAGATGGGAGCAAATCGCAAGCCACAGCTAAAACAGCGATTGCAATGAGAGAAAAAACATTCACGATGTCAGATGATGAGATTGGACAAAAAAACAACCAATCACACGACTCTTGAAACGATCACAGACAGAATGCTACATATAGCATAACGGCTTAGCATACACGCGGACCACTACTACTCTAGATCACATCCATATTTCACAATCCTGACAGACCGAATAACGTGCAATTCAATAATCAGTTAGAGACCAAACAACGCTTGATCATAAGCCTAAAGATCGGTCATTCAACGCATTGGCGCGATGAACCGATAGACATAGCAACACATCTTCATAATCACATTGGAAGTATGAATTGGCAATCAACACAAAACCTATAATCGATAAATCTGAATTTTAGAACTAGGGTTTAAGAAAAGCGTAACACTAGATAAACACGCATAAATGTGTGAAGAAGCGGCGAGGAGAACCTGGCTGAACTTGGGGGGAAGCGTGTGGTTGACTTCGTTGAAAGCGCGACGAAGAGTAGCGAATGCCTTTCGAGCTTTATCCGAGACAAGGAGCTTCGCCATTCCCTCCCAGTCAATATTCTTCGAAGCCTTAAAGCTACATCGACAATCTTCTTCCCGGAGCCATTTATCTTCTTCGACTCTCTGTCCTCATCTTCCTCTTTCGGTCGGCTGTGATACAATCATGCAATGGAGAATTTTTTTTGAAGATGGCTCCCTGGGACTATTTACTCAGAGAAAAGGCAAGCAAAACGCCGACCACTGATTTCTGGTTAATACCAGCAAATGGAAAAATCAAGATGTTTGCTTATATGTAGAAGTAGGTCTAAAAGAGAGGATGAAGACTACAATTGCATTCGGATAATTCATATTCGATGACAATGTAATTAAATTTTTTCGTTTGAATTTGTTAGATCACCCGGGTATTAATTACAGTATGTCTTTACCAGTGAAAATTTTCTCTTATTAATATATATATTATCAGTGTTTAGTTAATTTATCAACTGGAAAAGGTCAAAAATATGTTTAAATATATGCATAAAATTTTACTCCCTCTGTCCCTTACAAAATGTCCAATTATCATTTTATTTTTGCCAGAATGATGTTTCCTATAGTGTTGTGAAATTTTATACCTCTACTTTTTCTCATTTTCTTATACCTATAGTGTTGGACAGAACACCGTGGAGGCAGCCATATGATTATGCTTCAGAGGAAAACTACAACTAGTTATAAAATGAAGTGCCAAATCAATATCCTATATATTATGTTATTCCTCTCTATCTTTCCTGCTCAAGCACTAATTAACAAACCAAAAAAGAATATGGAAACAAAACACTCAATCTCAGATATCAAAGAAGCTATCAAACATCCTGCACAGAACTTACTCAGATATTTCATCGAATAGTTTGTTGGCATATCAAAATTTTGAAACATTTACGTTAATCAACCTACATCAAATCAGACAATGTCATCCCGATTAGCATAGCACAACTCAGCAACTTAAACCAACAAGTTATAACAAATCTAACTCAATTCTTTCATACAAGCTAGTTAGGTTGAGAGATGAGAAGTTCCAAAGATCAAACATTGCAGTGCAGAGGTGCAGACACAGAGAATACAATAAAGAGAGGTGCAGATCATATATAATCGCCAGAGAAAAGATAAGTTCGAGTATTACCGGTTCTGAATTCCAGCCCCTACTTCAATCTGGTGTGCTACAGAAAGGGTTTACTCGGCTAGAAGCACTCTGAAAATATCAATGAGAGGAGAAAGAGTAATTAATTTCTCCCATATTATAGATTGCCTACATGAGATAATCATAATTATAAGGAAACAAATGTAAAACAGATAGCAAAAACTATGATAGCAACCACAAACATTGTCAAAATAAGACTTAGTACTAGTGGATCCCTTCGTAAAAAATAATAAAAGACACTTGAAGCTTTCTTTTAAAAAAACAATGAGGTTTTTTAAGTTGGTCGCAATTTCCATCAAGTAATATGTACTGGACAAAGGAACATAGAACAAGGATAATGTTACCTACGCATAAGGCCTTAATTTATAGATAATCCATATATGACTTTTAAACAAAACTTCACAGCAGCTTTTTGATCATCCTTCAAAAGTCACTTTAAGCCTGTATATCTCTATTTTAAGAAAGGAAATTAAGCAACAGAGTTCAATGTCACATAACACGTAACACTCATCAAAAGCACACATCCAACATGACCAATCCAAACACTCAGGCACCCATAGCAGTATACATCTACACAATGTTATAGACTAGAGAACACTAGCTGCATTTAGATATTGTAAAATAAGAAGATTAGGATAATTACTCTATAATAATCCTAATTAAGAAGTCTGGTTCCAAGAAGCCTTAGAACCGACCTAATTCTCATTATAGAGTTGGTACAACTAAAGCAGAGGAAAGTGTGTTATTGAGCAAGACCAACAGTTGAGTATGCAACGCCACAAATCCACTCCCTGCAAAGGAGCAAATCCACTCCCTGCAAAGGAGTCATTGTAGATAATAAGCATATACCGCTGACTGAAGAGAAGAAATGCGCTTTAACAGAAGCTGAAACTGCCAAAAAATTATACTGCTAAAAATATATTGCATCCCTATCTGGCAAACAATAGCATACATGTTCACGCCCCTCATTCTCTAATTTGCAACCCTAACTGTCGAACAAGAACATTTTATTCCGAAATTGTGCAACCCTAATTGGCGAACAAGAGCATACATGCTCGCGCCTCTATTCATTCTATAGTCGCAACCCTTACTGTCGAACAAGAGCATACATGGTGGTGCCTTTCCTCATTCTGTAATTTTGCAACCCAACTGGCGAACAAGAACATACCTGCGTCGGTGGTGAGCAGAGGCGGCGCAATGGGTGTCGTCGTTTAGCAGAGTGCAGTCCAGTAGCGTCGGCGGTGGGTGTGGATGGCGGGAGTGTTGGCGGCTGAGGGAGTTGTGAGCATAAGTAGAATGAGAGCAGCGACTGGGAATCAATTTTACTGAGGGAAATTTCATGAAATGCGACTATATTTGTAGGTTGCTGATTTGTGAAGTGTCACTAAAAAAACCAACATCATGAAATGTTATTATATTTTTTTTCAAAAAGTCTATAAAATATCACTATAGATTGAAAAAAGATAAAAATACCTCTACTAGTTAGCAAAGTACTTTTAAAGTTCACAATATGCCCATAAATGTTAAAAATTAACAAAAACATCAAAATACAATAAAAATATAAAAAAAATTTATAACATCTATTAAAATTAAAAATTTTAATTAAAAAATTAAAAAAATGTATCATTAAATATTAAAAAATATTTCATTTTTTAAAATTTATTCAATACCATAAAAAGAATATTGAGTTCTAAACAAATAATTTATACCAATTTAGTACCATAATTTATACCAAATAAATACCATAACGTTTATCATACATTTTTTCATTATATTTGCTATCAGTTCAGATTATTTATTTCTTAAAGTAAATAATTTTCTTATATTGCTGATAAAATTTAAAAACTAAAATTCTAAACATAATAATTTATTTGAGAGAGCGACTGAGAATATATATATATATATATATATAACATGCAATATTAAATAGTCTTGTTTGAAATGTATAATAAAACGTTTTCATAATAATCATATACAACTTATTTTTTCTGTAGTTATCATTATTAGTAGTAGTTGCATATTATTATTCCGAAAACGTTTTATTCTACATTTCAAATAAGTTTAACTATTTAATATTGTATGTTATATATATATTCTCAGTCTCTCAATTTCAAATAAATTATTATATTTAGAAATTTTAGTTTTTAAAATTTATCAGCAATATAAAAAAATTATTTACTTTAAAGAAATAAAAGATCTAAATTGATAAAAAAATTAAAAAATGTATGATAAAAATTATGGTACTTATTTGGTATAAATTATGGTACTATATTGGTTGAAAAATTGGTATACATTATTTGTTTATACCTCAATATTCTTTTATGGTATTGAATAAATTTAAAAAAATGAAATATTTTTTTAATATTTAATGATATTTTCATTTTTTTTAGTTTTATAATTTTTTAATTTTTTATAAAAAAAAATTTTTTTTATTTTTTTATTTTTTTTTTATCTTTTTGTTAATTTTTAACACTTAGGGCCATATTGTGAACTTCAAAAGTACTTTGTTAACTAGTAGGGGTATTTTTGTCTTTTTTCCATCTATAGTGACATTTCATGTACTTTTCAAAAAATATAGTGATATTTCGTGACTATCTTTTTTTAGTGGCTCCTAGCTGACAGGTGATACTAGCTGATATTGACTGATAGTTGATTGTAAAAGAATGAGTTAAACTGGTCAACTCAGTCAAACATACTAAATTAGCTGAATACGAGAGACGATTTGAGTTTAAATAGCTACGAGCTGATAGCTGATATTGACTGATGACTGATTCTAAAAGAATGAGCTGAACTGAACAATCTAGCTGATAATGTGTAAAACAGGTGAAAGCTGGATAAAAGAATGGGGTCTTAGTCATCTATCGTGTTAATATCAACAACCGGCGAAATACATCTATTAAAAAAAACTCACTGATAAAAACTGATGAAATAGAGAGTAACAAATATCCCTAAGTCATCTGTTATAACGGTTTATGACAAAAACCGGCAAAATAGAGTTTCAAGGCGTCCTATTTTGGCGGTTAGTAAACAACCGATGAAATAAAGGTGTCAGAATACACCTTTTTTTTACTAGTGACATGTTACATGTTATGGATTTGGCGCAATAGCAACATTTTTGGAGAAGAGCGACGTATGCATATCTCTGTCCAAAAGATTATTCTAGATTGTGTTCAAAACCATCGAGCTTGGACAGTTGCTAGGATTATGTCCCCTGAGCCAGTACTTACAGATGAGGAAAGGTCTATATCTCCAAGCTTTAACAGATGGACTCCTCCTCATGTCAACGCGCTGAAGTTCATCGTTGATGGAGCCTACAGTCCGGGCTCTGGTTAGTTGATGCCGGAGGTGCTTGCCGAGACAACTGAGGCAATTGGATCGTCGAATTTGTGGCTGTTGTTGGTAGGAGTAGTGCTCTCCACGCTGAGACCACGACGCTTCTCTATGCGCTTCGCATTTCAAAGGAACGACAGTTTAATAACATCACTTTTGTACGGATTCTCTTCAACTCACTAAGCTGATTGAAGACTGCCAAATGGCCCATCCCTTACGACCCTTACAGCTGAATGTAAGGGATATTTCAATTCTGATTGGAATATTTCATTATGTTTTGTCCTCATCTTTGTAAAGTATTAGCTAATTCACTTGCAAAATTTGGTCTACGGCTAGTTTAGGGTGTTCCACCTTGGATGTACCTCCTTAGGTAGCTCCTCAGGTTCCTGTACAACAATATTCTGTGATTAATAAAAAAGGAAAACTCATAATATACCCCTTTTTTCTTTCATAATTCACAATATACCCTTGTTGGTTTTCGTAATTCAACTTTAGACATGCTTAAATATTGTCCAAAATTGATGAAACTTTACATAGATGCTAAAGTGTTATATTTCAGTCCAATATCAAATTTGAAGTTTTTTAAGCTCACATGTGACCTGTGGGACCCAATGAAAATTGTGACCAATATCAAATTTTCATTGGGTCCCACATGTCACATATGAACTTAAAAAACTTCAAATTTAAACCAAAATATAACACTTAGCATCGTCCTTGTAAAGTTTCATCAATTTTGGACAATATTTAGGTATCTTTAAAGTTAAATTACGAAAACTAACAGGGATATATTGTGAATTACGAAAGGAAAAATAGATATATTGTAAATTTTCCAAAAAAAAAAAAAAGAAAGGGATACTGTTTAAAAGTATGATATTTTACATGTCTATTATCGAGGCTCAAGGTTTAATGATAGGTAACCATAATTCTTAAGAACTGAAAATATTATGTTAATAAGTATAGGTATTTTGATCATTTCATATACTCTGCTAGTAAAATTAAGATCTACTAGCAACGATTAATTCTTTTAAGAAAATATTAGTTATTTATGAATTAAAAAAATTACAAGTAAAATCATGTCAATTTGATTCAGGGAAACATGCGGTCGTATACTATCAAGCACAATTGCCTAAACTATGACCGATGTCCCAATAATTATACAAATTGACTCACAGACGATCGATGTTGCTGGCAGCTGTGTGCAAATTGGTCCCAAATTGGTGGAGTCCTCCACTTAGCAGTTTAGTGAACTGTTGAGTGAGATGTCTTTTTATTATATTAATTTCAATTAGTTGTAACTTTTAAAATTTAAATTCAAAATGAAAAAAATTATACTATTGTTCATCTAAATTCAAGCTTTTTAAAACAAGACGAGACATAGAAATGTTTTGACAACTTTGAAATTTTATATTATTTACATGTATATATGTAGATATCAACCATACTTGTTTTAAAATTGGTATGTCAAGAAGATATGATCAACCACATGACATAAAATACATCACATAAATAATAATAATAATAATAATAATAATAATAATAATACAACACAAAACAATAATAATACATTACAAAAAAATAATAATTTTATCGGTTCCGAAGTTTGTTATCTAATTCACTACTTATTAGTTAATAAATCATAATATCAATTTTAATGAATCATAATATCAAAATTAATGAATCATATTTTTATTTTAGTGTATCATCGTAAACTTATAAAAATAAACAATTTTATGCAATAATACAATACAAAACAATATTTGGTATGTATGAAAAATACCCGATTCACTATATAAGGTTTAAAATACACCATACAACAATAAGAATACACTATAAAACAAAAATGATTTTTATCAGTTATGAAGTTTGTTATCTAATTCGTCACTTATTAATTAATGATCATAATATTAATTTTAATGAATTATAATAACAAAACTAATTAATCATATTATGATTTTAGTGTATCATCGTATACATGTAAAAATAAAAATTTTAAACAATAATACAATACAAAATAATATTTGGTACGTAAAAAAAATACATGATTCATCATATAAGATTTAAAATACATCATACAATAATAATAATAATAATAATAATAATAATAATAATTACAAAATACTAATTATTTTCTTTTCATACCAAATATTGTTTTGCGTTGTATTATTGTTTTAAAAAATATATTTTTATATGTTTACGTTGATACATGAAAATTTGTTATGTTTCATTAGGATTGAAATTCTGATTCATTAACTAATAAGTGACGAATTAAATAACAAACTTCAGAGCAAATACTGAATTGTTATTGTTTTGTGTTGTACTTTAAACTGTATGTGGTGCATCATAGAGGTCGATATATCTTGATATATACAAGTAACGAATATAAAATTTTAGGAAATTTCATGAAATGACGGCAGAGCCACTCATTGAGTTAGGGGGGCTTGGCCCCTCCAATGTTTTGAAAAAAATGTTGAAACTATTAATGAGTAAAATGAATCTTATAGGTATAAATAATTTGTCATTGATTGTGACTATTCAGTTGTATTTTATGTTGGTTTTAATCTAACAAACTCCAAATAACTATTTCCTAACTAAGTATGAAATGTCCTAAATTATATTTTTTTTTTGAAATTTTATTTTTTTCTAATTACTCTACCTTGGAGAATACTTTTGAAAATTTATTTTTATTCTCAATTGTTGATTTTATTTATCAAATTTTATTTTGATTATCCATTGATAATTGTATTTATAGTATTTTCTAAGAAACAATACTTTTACAAAACTAGACCAAGTGTAGAAAATAATATATTATTTTCACACAATTTGGTCAACTGGTAGGAATAAAACTTGTAAGTAGTTTCTAATTTTCAGTACAGTTACATGACTTCTTAATTATTTGATCATTATCTTAAATGCTTGTTTACTAATTTTTAAAATATTTTTGTATTAATTAGAGAGCAATTGGTCTTTTTTTAAATCAAAATAGACTCGCTAAGTTATTAGTACCATCATTTCATGACTTATTTTTTTTATTTGACATTTGTAGCACATAGGTAATAACGATTTTCATTTCCTAATATAATACTCTCTTTTTATGATGCTGAAATATCGATGACAATATTAAATATTTTACTTATGTAATTCAATAATTGCACATATTTACCTATCAATTATATATATAATTTTATACAATGTAATTTTTTTATATTTTTCTATTAACAATTTAATAATAATACTTTTGGCCCCGTAACTGTTAGTTTCTGTCTCCGCCCCTAACTATATTTTTGGACAATTCATAAAATGAAACTAAAAAAATCACGAATGCTACTATATTTTTTGCAAAAGTTAATAAAATGGCACTATAGTCATTGACGAAAAGAAAAAATGCCAAAAAAACTACTAGTTAACAATGTAATTTTAATGTTCACAATATATCCCTAATTGTTAAAAAATTCACAAAATTTTTAAAATATATTATTTTTTAGAGAAAATTACTTGGAACCCCCTTTAGGAATGGGCATAATATGGTTAACCCCCTTGTGTTTTTCATAATTATTGGTAACCACCTTGAGGTCATGGTATCTCTGACCATGAGCCCCCGAACTATAACTTTGTTATCAAAATGTTAACTACATGCTGACCCATCAGCGTAATCACATTATTAATACCAGTCTGAACAACAAAACTACTTAATCAACATCGTTTAAATCTCTCTCATCCCAATTTAGATGCATTATCGAGGTAGGGTTGACATTTTTTGGACAATAAGAATGCTGATTAACCAGTTTTTTTTGTCCAGCATGTCATTAATAATGTGATTAAGCTAATGAGTCTGCACGTGCTTAACGTTTTGATAGTGGAATTATAGTTTGGGGGCTCATAGTCAAAGATACTATAACCTCAAGGTGGTTACCAATAATTATGATAAACACAAGGGGTTAACTGTATTATGCCCAATCCTAAGGGGTTCCGAGCAATCTACTCATTTTTTTGAAGTTATGAAATTGTAAAGTTAGCAAAATATTAGAAATATCTAAAAATTTAAAAAATAATAAATGTGTTTTAGATGTTTTTAATTATTCAGTACCATAAAACAAAATATAGAGTTTTGAAAACATAATATATATATATATATATCTTTTTACTAATTTGTATCAATTAAGTTCCGTAATTTGTACCATTTTTTCAATTATCCTTTTTTCTACCAATTTGAATTATTTATTCAAAGTAAATCAAATTTTATTTTAAACTAATATTGAGAAAAATGTTTAAAAGTTTATAATATATTTTGTAGTAATTTTATGACATAATACTTTTGTTATCTACAAAATATTATATCATAAAGTTATATACAATATAGAATATAATTTTAAAAAAAATTCAAATCTTAAAATATAAAATAATTTATTCTAAATGAATATTTTAAATTGATAAGAAAAATAATTCAAAAAAGGTATGGTACTTAACTGGTATAAATTAGAAGAAAAATTGATATAATATTATTTTTTATGTACTAAATAATTTAAAAAATCTAAGGAATATTTATTTTTTCAATATTTTGTGAATTTTTTAATTTTTTTAAATTTATATATATATATATATATAATCTTTATATTTTTATAGTACTTTGATATTTTGTGAATTTTTTAACTTAGGGGCATATTGTGAACTTTAAAAGTACTTTGTTAACTAGTAGGGGTATTTCTGTTATTTTTTCCTTCTAGTCAATGGCTATAGTGGCATTTCATGGACTTTTACAAAAATATAATGACATTTTGTAACTTTTTTTTTAAATAGCATTTTATGAATTAACCAAAAATATAGTGGCATTTTATGAAATTTCTCTAAAATTTTTAACTTATCAAATCATACTTATGATTGGTCTTGTTTTAAAGAGTTTAAATTTAAATAACAATGATGTAAACAAATTCATTTTAAACTAATATTTTAAAATTACAATCATCTAAAGTTTAATTCTTACTTTCATAACACATAAGCAGTTCAACCATACTGACTAGACTGTCATATATATACAAACCAATGTGCAAGCACCCGCATGCTCGACATGCTGTAGCCTGCATGGTAGCATTCGCTCAGCATATATGCAACATATATGTTGTGGCATATGTTACTTTTGCCTCCTTTTTTTGTTGTTGTTTCGTTGAAAAGAGCATAAATACCCAAAACATATGTTGCTTTTTCATTTCCGCGTTTCACTTTGCTTCTCTTCTTCCTTTACAATGCAATTACTGTGACTATACATTAAAAAATACTAATTATCTTATGACATTTTTTACAATTTATTTTTTGTTACAAATTACACAATGATTAAAATAACTTATAAAAATTAGTACTACTTCTTTGGCCGAATTCAAAATAAACCACATTAATAATACTAATTCACAATATAATACCACAAAGAATAATAAAATAAAAAACAATAAATATACATTTTTTATATATGTATTACGATATTTAAAAAGTTTATAAAAACATGAATATATTTAAATTTATTAACATACAAAATTAAAAGAGTATGATATATTATTAAAACTTACAATTTCACTAAATAAATTCACATAATATTATCAGAAAATTTCAAACTCTTGTTCTATTTTCGGTACGCTTTTATATTTGTAAGAATGATAAAATTATAGAAAATAACAATATATTGTTTAGAGTTGCAATTTTTATATAAATAATAAAAATTTAAAATTTATTGGTTATATAAATATTTTATTTTCTTTGGTTTCTCATCTAGGTTTTCCACTATAAAAAACTCATCGTAATATATTGTTTGTGAATTTTTCTTTCTATTTTTTAATAAAATATAGTTTTAAATTGTAATATAATGTTTATAATTGTAGTACAGTAAATTGTAAACATAGTGCACATAATTAACTTAACTAACTTATGGTTTAAATATGCAGCACTGTCACTGCTGGAAAAAAGAGAATAAACAATGCCCTTTCAAAAACGGTTATATTGTAAATCGTTTTTTATCATAGGCCGGACATCTTAAAAAATGCTTTGCTTAAGAAGCGTTCGTTATTGTATTGCGCCCAAAGACAAAAACAACGCTTTGTAAATAAGTGTTCTTTATATATAACATATAAAGAACGCTTCACCAAGGAAGCGTTTTTTATGTCTTTGGAACGCTCAGCATAAAGAACGCTTCTTAAGTGAAGCGTTCTTTATGTTACCTAAATTATAAACTCTTTTCACCCGAAATATCCCTCCCGCACTCTCTGTAACTCTAGTCTTCTCAATCAAATCATCGGTTCCGCTACCCATAGCTCTCTGTAAGTACTCTAAGCTCTTCTCAATCGAATCGACTGAGCCCACGAGAAATTACCACCGTCCGCTACCATCGCCGCCACTGCACGACGCCTCTTCTTCTTTCTCCCGATACTGTGCGCCATCTTCAATATTCTATCTTCTAATCTGCAACCCAAACTGGTGAAGGAATTACATTCATGCATCGATCGATCGCCTCTCTTTCGATAATTTTGCGCGCAAAATCTGCGAACAGGTAATTAATTTTTACAAAATCGCGCTGATAAGTGGTGAAATTATGTATTTTTAAGGTCTTTATTAACCTTTATTTCGTGCAACTATTGACTTATTTCACCATTTGATAGAGCATTTCGTTAATATAGTTGAACTCATGCAGTTTTAATTTAAATTTAGGTAAAAGCTCACTTGAGCAATGGTTTTTGGGAGACTCTCAAGACTTTGTAGCTGAGCTTTAATGCCCCGAGGAGTGTGTCAAAGATGAGGGGTCAAACGAGTCAATTTCGGTGCAGAAAATGCCTTTCTAGTGTGGACCGCCCCTGTGGATCGCCCCTATGGGGCGGTCCAATCGTTTTCAGAACACGGGAATCGTCTTGGTGTGGACCGCCCCTGTGGGGCGGTCCAGCCGATTTCGGAACACGGGAATTGCCTCTAGTGTGAAGGGGCGGTCCCGACGGAAATTTGCCCAGAACAATCGTTTTAAAACGGGAAAAAAGAAGGGGTTTTAGTCATTCTTTGCATTTTACACTTCCACACACACAGGAGAAGAGAAAGAACGTGAAGAAGGAGAAAGAAGAGGAAGAAGAGAAGAAGGAAGAACTCACCTTCTCCAAAGCTTCCAAGCTTCAACAATGGCTTCTTCTTACTCTTTTCTAGTTTTTCTTTCCTCTATGCTTGAGTAGTACTCTATTGTGCTTTGGGGTGGGTCTTTGAACCCAAACCCTAGATTTTGCTTGTGAATCTTTATTATGCCTTAATATAGTTGTTTCTCTCTCAACTATCATTCAATGTTCTCAAACTGATCTCTTGAGTGCATTTGTGGTGAACCCCATCTACAATTTGGTTTTGAGTTAGGGTTTGTGACCAAATTGAGAGAGAACTCTTGATTTATGCTCCTAGGATTAGTGAGTATAATTTGGAGCTTTGTTATAGAATTTGCTTAGTGCTACTTAAGAATTAACTCATCTTTGGTTTAGAGAGTTATTATTATTGTTCTGAAAAGACAACTATGGCATAAGAAGAGTTGCTAGCATATCTAGGTAGTTTGGGTGATTGCCAAATTCCCAAAGTACTTTTCCATCCAATCCATTAAACTCTCACCTTTAGTTTATTTGTTGTTGTTCCAATTACTCAACAAACACAATCAAGCTTGCCACCAGGGGCGGAGCCAGAAATAAAAGTTGAGGGGGGCAAAGACAGAATTATAAAAAGTTAGGGGGTCTTTTATTAAATTTTTCTAAAAAAAAAATTTTTTTACACTATAATTTTATGTAATTTAACAAAGTTAGGGGGTGTTTTGCTCCCTCTAGGACACCCTTGGCTCCGCCACTGCTTGCCACCGGCTAAACCCCATTTTACTGTTTTCATTACAATTACTAAGTACCGAGACTAGGAAGTTAGGACCAATTTCCTTGTGGATACGACACTTGTTGTACTACACCGATTAGGTGCACTTGCCTACTCCTTGCATTTATTTATATACTTTGTTATATAGTTTTTGCACAACACGCGCGAACAGGAACATACATGCTTGTCGCGCGCGCCTCCTGGCCTTCACTCTCTGCATTAATTTTACAACCCCAACTAGCGAAAGGAACATACATGCGCGCTCTATCGCCTCTATTCTTCTGCTGAGATAATTTTGCAAACCAAACTTGTTAATCAGAAACATACATGCTCTGTTTGGGATTAATGTGTTTATTAGCTAGGATTAAGTGTATGTTTAGGATTAATTTTGCATGCAAACCAAACTGTCGCATCTATTGTTGTACTATGTGTTGATTTTTACTTACTGGTTGTACAATGGACTTGGGAATTAATGTGTTTATTAGGCGTGAAATATAATGCGTTTGGGCATGCATACAAATATAGCCACGTAGCTATGGTGAAATTTGGTTAGAAATTAAATGGGGATTAAGTGTTTTGAGGCTTTTATGTTTTTAAAATGTTATATTATTATAGTATAACCTAGGGTGCAAATATTAGATGACTATAGGGAGTATTAATTACGAAGACATAGCGTTACGGCATGGTCAGCATACAGTGAATGTGTTTGTAGATCTGCTCTCTACTCCACTTCTCTCTCCAACCACATGCACCTCATTGAATTCATGTGGCTTTCGATATGGATATTTCCCTGTACAACTCCTCCATTTTCGCTTCCTACATTGAACTGCACACAAAAATTATTACTATACCTCCAAAATTGCCAGAGCTCAGGACAAATATTAACTACTAACCATTGTTCCCCCATACTATGCCCCTTTTTACTTGAATAAATTCCTTATCCCACGAAATAACCAACCCCCTGGTTTGCCTTGTGTTGAGACGCTAGCCAGCTTGCCTGACGTCCCCTTCCCCATATTGTTTTTACCTTAACATTCACCCAAAAGTTTATCTACGTTTATACCAATACCAACATCAAAATTTTGAGTTCCTTCACATTTTTAAATTTTTTATCCGGTCAGGCGTTCCAATTAACCCTCTAATGTTTTGGAAATCTATGACCACCATTGGGCATATTAGAGACCTCTACTTACAGCTTCTTTCTTGAAGTTATTTTTAGTATCCCTCTACATTTTTTGGCTAGCCCACCTTCGATCGTCACCAACCTTTAATGCTAACTACCTAGCAACATGCTGGAAATATCCCACTATGGGGGTGAGTACAGGAACATATAGACAAAGCTTCTAATCCCTAGATCACGGGGGATATCACATATGAGATTTGCCCCTTCTCCCTCGTATTTTTCTATTTATTATATAATACACTCACTCAACATAACTCACTGGTGGGATATGCTCTTTTATGTAGTTCTCCTTTTATGTTGAGTTGTTATTTTATTATTGTAATTTCCACTTTATTTTATCAAAAATTTGAACTCGGACGGGCCCATCAACTTTTCCTTCACGACCTTTCTTCTCTTCTTTTCCTTTAGTCACCTCTGACTAGTATGCTGCAGAAGCTTCAGTAAATCGAACAATCAGAGCTGGACGACACTGAAAACTTTGGGGATGACATAGAAAAATGTGGAATTCCGAGATCAGTAGAGACCGAGTGATATTGATCTTCAGAAACATCATAGAGAAAAATCGGATAAAAAACCAGACGAATTTGGCCGATGGTGCACAGGAAAACAGTGTGAATGTGGGGCTGGATGTTAGGAAGGAATAAGATGAAGAGACAAGAAAGAAAATGAGACAATTGTTGTCTCTGTTGACGATGAAAGCACCGACGATCATGATGTTTCTTCTACTGATACAAAAGAGATAGAAGAAGATCAGCATGGTACAAAAGAGACAGAGGCAGAAACAGATGAAAGGATGAATGAGAACTCAGAAACATAGAGGTTGAAGAAATTGGCTAAGAAGTTAAGTGAGGCTGCCAAGAAGCAGAGTCCGGTGACGATTAAAGAATTACTGGCCCACTTCATGACCTTGAATGAAGAAAACAGTTTTCTAGAAGAGTTATATAAGGAGGAGAAGAGGAAACTTAGTCGATTATATGGTGTCATAGGGGACTATATGAAGATAAAGTGGTACAGATCGCCTGGTTGATGAGTTTCATTACTTATGGATGGAGATAGAGAAGCTAGGCACTTCTCCATCTCCAGTTTCTATTGGATTCGCATCTTCTTTCAGTTTTGAACATCAATAGGTCTGAGAAATCCTTAAACACTTGGACATGAATGTCTGTAGATTGCATGCAGTCAATTGGAATACTAGCCACACTGTTGGTGTGGGGTGCATGCATCGTATATTTTAATTGCCAAGGGACATTCATCTAGTTTTTTAAAAAGATACGATGCATGCACCCCACACCAACAGTGTGTGGCTAGTATTCCAATTGACTGCATGCAATCTATAGACATTCATGTCCAAGTGTTTAAGGATTTCTCAGACCTATTGATGTTCAAAACTGAAAGAAGATGCGAATCCAATCGAAACTGGAGATGAAGAAGTGCCTCTCCATCTCCATCCATAAGTCATGAAACTCATCAACCGGGCGATCTGGTACCACTTTATCTTCATATAGTCCCCCATGCCACCATATAATCGACTAAGTTTCCTCTTCTCCTCCTCATATAACTCTTCTAGAAAACTGTTTTCTTCATTCAAGGTCATGAAGTGGGCCAGTAATTCATTAATCGCCACCGGATTTGCTGATCAGTCTTAGCGAATTGGAAATTTCTTCTCAGGTACGTATTATAAGTTTTGTGTTTGAATTGGTAATTTAACTATATGTGCATGTTTGGATAAGTTTAAATGGTGTACTTAATTGTTTTTATAATTCTCGCGTGCAGCTTGTTGATTTCTTCTCAATACAATGACATACTTATTCACAAGCCGATCTTGAGTTTTTCAAGGAGCACATATGTTTAAAGCACTAAATTGATCAGAAGAAATCATGACTTGTAGCTATCTTTTCTTTTTTCAAATGGTTGTATAGTTGTGAACTTGAACCATTTAGTAGTTTGGTTAACTAGTTACAAATGTTTGTAGTTGATTGGTACTACACTTAAAGCGTATGTGCTGGTATAATGCAAACAAAGTACTATTGTTGCATATCTGTTAAAATTCACCATTTTGGTCGATCTGGTATATATAATGCAAACAGGTTGTGCGCAGAATGACAATTTGTGACCTGTAGCATTTTGTGTTATGCGCAGGGTAATAAATTGTATAAAAATAAAAAGATTTAAAAAAAGGGCCACAAAAGAAACGCTTATATGTATAAGCATTTCTTATACTCTCACGTCAAATGTCATAAAAAACGCTTATATATAAAATGTCATAAAGAACGCTTATAGTATATAGGCGTTTTTTTGTTCACACATAAAGAACGCTTCAAGATGAAAACGTTCTTTATGCCTCGTAGATCCCCACCATTACACATCTTAAAAAACGCTTTAGTAATAAGCGTTCTTTTAAAATTCTGTGTAAGCATTTTTTAAGAGGTTTAACCATTTACGTCGCTAGCATAAACAACATTTATAAAACGTTCCATAAGACAAATAAAAAAGCTGTTTATTCTTTTTTTTTTCCAGCCGTGTGTCAAACAATAGGTTTCAAAACAAGTATAAATGTGTCGGTATAAAACTAATTCTAGTACATTTATTATAAATGTAACATTACAAAATTACTATCCAAATATAATATAAATATGCTGACAAAATAATGCCTGTATGACTTATACGGATTCAACATGTGGCAGTATACATCTTATGAAATTGAAAGCTCAAAAGCAGTGTGCAGTGTGCACGGGACACAATAATCTTGTACTAGTACGTTCGCTGGTCGCGAAAAAAAAACTGCACCGCCTCCAAGAGAATTAATGCAGGTGTCATGTTATTATTTGTTTTCATTTTTACTAGTCTCTCTATATCTCTCATCAAACAAGTTTGATAATGCTGCGTTCAGATTGTGGTCTGATTAATCTTATAGTCAAACGGAGTATGACTTAATTTGACGGCTACGTTTGATAACCCACCGCTGGCAGTTTTGTAGTACGATCCTATTTTTTCTTTTCAAACTTATTTATATGGTAACTAGGAAAACATTTACCTCGTCCATTACATAACTACAATTATATTACAAGTAAGAATGTTTTTTTGGTTACATTTGAAGTGATACAGTATATACAGTTTATATACGGAGATTCTATAATTAAACTTACGGTATAATTTAAAATTTAGTATTTATATTTATTATAAATTTAGTAATATCATAATTCAATATATATCTTTATATATATTGTATTCTCTTTGTGAAGGAAAAAAAGTTTTATAGTAGTAAAAGAATAATTAAGTTTGCTAAACTCAAAGTCATTTCTCATTCTCTGCTAAATTTCAAGTTAACTAACAAACTGACAGCGTTATGAATAGACATAACTTACTTAAATCTGTGTACATGTAGATCATGTTGATAAGCTTAACATTGACAAAACTGTGGTTTTATCTGGGTTTTTTTTCCAGACAATTAGGTCACACCGACTAGTTAAGTTGCTTATAAAGCCAAAGGTTAGGTTACCAATAGTATGAATTTGAAGAGCTATTTAGGTTTTTCATAAATAAATGCAATACTTAAAATAACAGGTCATATATCCTACCCCCAGTTATTCTGGTGTAGCCATAAGTACTACTATTTGTTGTATATACGTAGGACCATTGCATTTTAATTTACTGGCTAGTAACGTGCAAACAACGTCAAAGGAATTATCATACATCCCGGAGGAGCAATTTGTGGACCTACCGATGATGATAATTTAGAATGGTGACACGACACATCAACTATATATAGATTGCTTGGTGGGTAGCATTATTGTGCTTACTATTTCTTCCGAATCATGTTTCCTCACCAAAGCCCTCTGATATGATGTGTAATTACGAATAAATAAGATAGACACAATGGTTTGATCTTGAATGATATAGTCCACCGAGTGACAAAGATTTTTAATATAATTGGGAGAATACAAGTGACGAGAGAGAGCATTGATATGTATGTGTGAGATATAAATGAGACATTGATTACAGTTTATAAAGAAAATGATAGACGAGCCAGCTCGATACACATTTGTAAGCCGGGATGTTAACGTCTCTATGTAGAGTAGGGTTGACGTCACTCGGGTTGAGCCTATTAGAAATGAAGCTTCCTTCCCTTGTTTGGTTGTCTGCCAATCCGAAAAGGACATATCAATCTTGGGGTATTTAATGATGTGTCAGGGAGCTGTGCAAGTGGTAATGATAGGTTGTCCGACAAGATTGATAGACCGGGATGTCAGCACCGCGTGTCCTAGGTCATGAGTGTTCCTACGTGATAGAACCGATCGGGGTCACTACAACAGAGAGCTGGCCAGGGAACCTGGCCAGGTTTATGCGGAGATTACCCGGCTGATTTTGGCCCGTTAACACTAGCCTTAGCTTTCACTCTGGGACCGTGGTTTCTTTTGAGTAAACTTGGCTTCGTGAGCTCGATGCTCGGTAGCCAGCTCGCGGTAGTTAACTCCTTATCAAGTTACATGTTTTAAAATACAAAAATATGATTATTTTTCTTAATAATATTATGGTGGGCATCGTGTTTTTAGAGTTCTAAGGAAAATAAGTGACATATATCAAGTAAACCATACAAAAACCGTTTAATCAAGGCACTGTTTCAAAACAAATTACAAAAACGCCAATCCATCACCGTGCAGCCTCCACAGGATCAAAGTCTCAGGGACCACTCGATTGGTTCCACTACCAGGATATTGTTCTAGAATATCTAATTTTAATAGTACTTGGTTGCATACTGTTGCCGGATAAACTAAGAAACAGACGGCCCAGTCCATCTCGGCCCACTAGTTTCCTCTATTATTCACAGTCCAGTTTACATTTCTTGCTCTCTACTCTTACCGATAAATATCTAGATATTGTAATAGTCTAGAATCATCTTAACTACCTATATATAGTTGTGCCTATCGACTGTACACACTCAAGCAATCATGAATACGATTTACATATTCTATCTTTCTGTTATGGTATCAGAGCTCTCTAACAACCTCTAGCCTTTTGAGATCTATCTTCTCTTTTTTTTTTCCACCATGGCTGATCCACCATCAACTCCTTCATCGGTAACCTCTGGCCTATCAACACAAAATTCTTCCGCTCCTAGCTCCCAATCCATATTATCAGCTGCCGGAAACCTGATCAAACTGAAACACAACAATTTCAGAATCTGGAAAGGTACAATGCTCCCTTTTCTAAAAGGCAACAAGCTGTTCAAATATGTTGATGGTTCTCATACCTGCCCTGCCAAATCGATCAATGGACAACACAATCCAGAATATGATTCATGGGTTGCTCAAGATCAATTGATCATCTCTATTCTCTTGACTTCTCTATCTGACGATGTGGTGTGCCAAGCAGTAGGGATTGAACCCTCAGCTGCTATCTGGAAGATGCTCCATGATATGTATGAAGCCCAAACCTCTGCACACAGAGGACAACTCAAACTTCAACTAGCAAGTATTACAAAATCAGCTACAGAATCGATAACTTCTTACTACAACAGAGCTAGAGAACTTGTCTCAGCTCTCTCCACTACCGGTGACAAAATTTTGGATGGAGATTTTCAAGCTTTCATTCTACGTGGGCTACCTCAAGAGTATGACTCAGTCATCACTAATATTGTCACCAGATCTGAAGTCAAGAGATTGACATCCGAGTGGTAGAGGACTGAAGTAGGGGACGGAAGGTCCTGAGTTCGAATCCTCTTACCACCCACTTTGGTGGGGGAAAGGAGTTTTATTCTCTTATTACTCTGGGGGAGTGGAGGAATGGAGTTTTCTCTTCGATTACCCAACCTGGTGGAGGAATGAAGTGTCGTGAAGGACGGTGGTGGGGAAAGGAGTTTACTCTCCGATTACCCAGCCTGGAAGAGGCGTGAAGGACGGTGGTGGGGGAAAGGAGTTTACTCTCCGATTACCCAGCCTGGAAGAGGCGTGAAGGACGGTGGTGGGGGAAAGGAGTTTACTCTCCGATTACCCAGCCTGGAAGAGGCGTGTATGACGGTCCCAAGACGAGCATGTCCGTCATATCGTCAGAGATGCAAGAGAAAGGTTGTAAGAAGAGGTCAAGGAAGGTCCCTAGGACAAGATCTCTAGGCTTTAGTAAGATGTTCCGTTGTCTGTGTAAGGTAGGACTAGAAAGGTTGTAAGAGTTGAGTCGGTGTCGTTTGATTTGCCCTTGTGGGCACCCTCTAAATTGTTCTTAAGCGGGAAAGGCATTCATGCCTCAGTACTGCTATGTAAGCTGGGCAACCAGTCAATTATAAAAAAAAAATTGTCACCAGATCTGAAGATTGCACCCCTCAACAAATATACAACTTCTTGCTAACCTATGAGGTACGTTTAAATCAGCAACTTAAAACCACCCAGGATACCATGTCTGTAAATACCACCTACTACAACCAAGAGAAACACAAAACTGCTTCCACATTCAATCAGCCCGATCCCAAAACCAAAACTCAAACACAAGAACCACAAAAAACCTTCACTGGGCAAACTGACACAAGAATTCAATGCCAAATATGCAAAAAAAGGGGACACAAAGCTTCTGTATGTCGATGGAGGTACAGTAAATCTCATCAATCCATCCTCCTAAAAGTTTTTCTGCAAATGCCACCCAACATACCACTCACCCTCAACCTACCTCCACATCCTATCAACCGTCTGAGTGGATCCCAGATTCAGGGGCCAGTCACCATTTCACTGGAGATTTCTCCAAATTAAATCTGTCAGCTGCAGATTATTCTGGAAGTGACTCAGTTCGTTTGGGTGATGGATCTAATCTACCCATTCTTCATCACGGTTCAGGTTCCTTAACTTCTAGCTCTCACACTTTTTGTCTCAAGCCCTTATTTCACACTCCTACTCTCCACAAAAATCTTGTTTCAGTTCGACAGTTTTGTGCAGATAACAATACTTATTTCAAATTCTATCCTGATTGTTTTGTTATCAAGGACCTGGCTACTAAGGGACACCTTCTCACTGGATCAGTCAAAGATGGACTCTATGTTTTTCCCTCGCCTACCACTCAGTTCAAAGATCAACACACTGTTTTCTCTCATCAACTTCACCACACTCTCAAGCAACCTGCTGACATTTGGCATCAACGCTTGGGGCATCCCTCATCCACTATCACTACCAAGACCATCACCCTTTTCTCTTTACCTACTACTACAACACAGTTATCCAGTTTTTGTAAGGCATGCTGCCAAGGCAAACACCATGCATTACCACACTTTCCAGTTCTTCAGTTTCTAATAAGCCCTTTGCCTTAATTTTTGTTGACCTATGGGGGCCTGCTTATGTTAGTTCTCTTGATGGATACAGATACTTTATGTTGATTGTAGACGATTATAGCAAATATACTTGGCTTTTTCCTCTTGTTAGTAAGTCTGATGTTGCTCACCTTTTTCCTATCTTCCACAAAATGGTTTGCACAAAATTTGATACTATTATTAAAGCAGTTCAGACAGATGGTGGTACAGAATTTAAGCCTCTGAAACCCTTTTTTGAAACAAATGGCATCTCCCACAGGATCACATGCCCACACTCCCATGCTCAGAATGGAAGTGTTGAAATCAGAAACAGAATAATCACAGACAAAGGCTTGTCCTACTTGCCCATGCTAAGCTACCTCTACCCTATTGGACTCATGCTTTTAAGACAGCTGCCTACCTTCTCAATCGTACCCCCACCCCCCTTCTGTCTCACAAAACACCTTTTTGTCTCCTCTATAATACCCCACCAACCTACACCCACCTGAAAGTGTTTGGGTGCATATGCTACCCCAATCTCAGACCTTATCACTCCCACAAACTAGCCCTCAGGTCTGAACCATGTCTTTTCCTAGGCTACTCACCAAACCATGCTGGCTACATCTGTTACAACCCATCCTCTTGTAAAACATATATATCTAGGGATGTTCAATTCGATGAACTCTCTTTTCTTCCCAGTCTTTCTCCACCAGAACCTCCCTCAAACACTCCTATCCACACTGAATTACTCATACCAAACACCTTCACTCACCTCAAGACCACCACTGGATGGCGGTCAAACGGATTCTTCGGTATCTCCAAGGAACTCGACACCTTGGCCTTTTCTTCGCGGCTGCTCCGCCAGGCCCTCTGCGCATCTTCACTGATTCCGACTGGGCCGGCTCTCCCGTGGATCGCCGTTCCACCTCCGGTCACCTTCTCTATTTCGGCAACCACCTCCTCTCTTGGAGCTCGAAGAAACAGCCCACCGTCGCCAAGTCTTCGACGGAGGCAGAGTATAAAGCCATCGCTACCGGTGCTTGTGAGGTTATATGGGTTCAACAACTGCTGGCTGAATTAGGGTTTACTCTCCAACTCTCTCCAACTCTCTACTGTGACAATTTAGGGGCGACATTTCTCTCCTAAAATCCGGTCTTTCATTCTAGGGCTCGTCACATTGATGTGGATTACTTCTTCGTTAGAGAACGCGTCGCCTCTGGAAATCTGTTGATTTCCCATTTGCCTACTCAGGAGCAGCTAGCCGATATTTTGACCAAAGCCCTTTCAACGGGCCGCTTCAGCAGTCTTCGATCCAGCCTTCCTCTTGGACGATCTGGGCTGGACTCGCGGGAGGATAAGAAACAGACGGCCCAGTCCATCTCGGCCCACTAGTTCCTCTATTATTCACAGTCCAGTTTACTTTCTTGCTCTACTCTTACCGATAAATATCTAGATATTGTAATAGTCTAGAATCATCTTAACTACCTATATATAGTTGTGCCTATCGACTGTACACACTCAAGCAATCATGAATACGATTTACATATTCTATCTTTCTGTTATAAACTCTATTTTAGAGATGACTTTCATACTTGGTTCAAGCTATCTCATTGGAGTTGCCTAGCTTTCAAATCTATAACTTTCGGTTTTGATCAGTGAAACGAGGTAGAGAGAAAAAGAACACACAACACATGTTTTCTATTGTGTTTTTATTAGTATGAACGATGAATAGCCCAAGTACTTTATAATGTATATAACCACTATTATTCCATTAGAACATGAGAACTTGGAGTTTAAGATACAGTTGACGATAACAACCAGCACCCACGAAAGTTTAAACTGGGTACAAAAAAAGAAAAGAAAAGCAAATTAGAGAATCTAACGGCTGTAAAGACAAACCAGCTAAGCACTATTAGCTTATCTAGACTACCATCAACATTAAACCTTTTAAACCACCTAGTTACCCCCATCACAGAAATTTAACAACATATCTCAATCCTAGTTTAGGTGAGAAGGAACCATCTCCAAATTCACCCTGAAAATTAACCCCCTTTAGTCCCAGCAAAATAAAGAAACAAAGGTATTGGCAGCAGCTGAAAGGTTATCATCAACCCCTAGGATCATCCCATTATCATTTACGGTGACACTGACTACATCTTCTTTCTATATCACTACTTGCTCTGTCTGATATTCGCCATCCAAAATCCCCAAATTCGAACAATCTAGATATTTCTTCAATAGGTCCTCCTGCTACTGGACCATTATATTCGCTTCGAGAGGAGAAGGAAAAAGTAGAACTTGCACTAGTACAAATGATCATTTTCTATGCCCCATTTTTGGCGGTTTTTACCGAATTCAACAAAAATGGTAAGACAGAAATAAAAGGAAAAAATATCATTTTGGGAGTTTTTAAGACAATACAACTGAAAATCAGTTTATGTTTAAAGCAATTATCGGCGGTTTTTGAAAGGAACCGTCAAAAACCTATTATTTTTCGGAGGTTTTCACGAGGATCTGCTGAAAATATGTATGTTATATTCTCCACCGCGAACAGATCTGTTCAGTATCGAACAAACACTTAAACTCTCAGCACCTCTTGAGTGAACCCTTAGAAATTAAAAGAGGTGTGTTCCTCTTTGATTTCTTTTGGTTTTCTATCAATATTTGTGTTAAATTGTTGTTATTGTCTGTTTGTTGAGTGATTTTTGTGTTTATGACTGGAATGGATGATTTAGGATGTTTAAAATTGTTGATATTTGTGAAATCTGAAAAAATTAACATATGCTCGCAAGGTGTTTGATAAAATTTGTCAGAGAGATTTCATGTGTTTTTTTACTAGTTTTGCATTATTTCTATGGAGTAATTGATATGTATTTACCTTTGAACGCTAAATCATCATATACAAACTTAAGGGTTGAAAATCATGAAAAACATTGTTTGATTTCTGTGATATAATATTGTATAAACATAAAGTTAATTTATCATGTATTCTAACCCTAAAATATATCCACGAACACAAAGAATTGTATAAACAGAAAATTTGGCGTCAAAAATGTCCATTTATTGATTATCAATAATGTTCATCATGATATGGATGAACATTCTAAAGTTTTTTAAGTTTCATGTGATGTGTGTAGAATGGATCGTGAATGGATGTACGATCAAAGAGAGAATTGTTTAGAAAACAAGATAGATAATGAATTTTGCAAAGTGACCCTCGACCATCGGAAGAGGATGAGTCACACATTGTCTGTCCTTGTGCTCAATATGAACTTCGCAGTATTCTAGCATAAATGCAATTAGATTTCATCTGTTAAGGCATGTGTTTATGCCGAACTATAAGATATGGTTATTACATGGTGAGTCTGCAGAAGCTAATAGCAAAGTATAGACTTCTACTCAGACGAACAATGAACTAAGAATGGAAACCAACGTGGATTTAATTTCTAATAAGTGTGATCAGAGTGACACTAAAATTCACGATGATAGTGAAAGATTTTGAAGATAATTTCACTGACAAGCTGACTAAATATCAAAGACTGGTTGACGCATTACGGTCCCCTCTGTTTCCTAGTTATGTCAAATTTACAAATTTGACAACCGTGCTACACTTGTTCAATCTGAACAAAAGATTTGGCTGGAGTGACAAGAGTATCACAACACAACTAGAACTCTTTCACGACATGCTCCCAGATGATAATGTACTCCTTACTTCTACTTATGAGTAAAGAAGCTGATGTGTCCTATGGGAGTGGCGTATGAAAAGATACACGCATGTCCAAAAAACTGTATACTATACAAAGTAGAGAATGCACATTTGGATCATTGTCCATGATGTATTTTGTCACGCTATAAATAGAAGAAAGGTCAACCATCTGATTCCAAGAAAAAAAGGTACTTCAGTAAACGTTGTCTGGTAATTTATCAATAATACCAAGATTCAAGCATTTTGCAAATGTCAAAGACGCAAAAATTTAAGGTGACACATAGAAGGAAGAAAAAATGATGACAGGTTGAGACATCCAGCCGATTCACCACAATGGAGGAACATCAAGAAATGATTTAAAGATTTAGCCAGTGATAACCGATTTAAGGCTTGGGTTGTGTACTAATGGGATGAATCCGTATGACACACTAAGTAGTCAACACAGCACTTGGCCGTATCTACTGGTGATTTACAATCTGCCCTCATGGTTGTGGATGTAGTGGAAATACATAACACTATCATTGCTGATTTCTGGACCGAAACAACCTGAACATAATAATGATGTCTAGATTGAAACGTTGATTGATGATACCAATTGTTGTGGAATGAGGGGACAATGGTGTATAAAGGTCATGTTAAACAAAATTTCACACTGTGTGCCATGTTGTTTTGCATGATTAATGACTTCCCTGCGTATGAATTTATTTAGGTATACAATAAAAGGAGTATTTGCTTGCCCAGTATGTGAGGATGACACTTGTTCTGATCGTCTACAGTTTTGTGGCAAGAATGTTTACATGTGTCATCGCTTACTACCAGTAGAACACCAGTATATAAAAAAAATTGTTCAACCAGAAAGACTTAGACACATGTGGCTCGTCTGCCTTTGAGTTCTGAAGAGATATATGAAAAGGTGAAGTGTAATACCCCCATCCCACATCGGGATATGAGTAGTAATGTGAATGGTTTATTAGGATACATATGAGTAGACTACAACAACAAGGCCTTCCACTTTTAAGCCTAAGTGAGGATTAAGGGCCTAAAATTGCTAGTTTTCAAGCCCGAATGGCTTAGGAGCTAGGTTGTTGAACAGTTGCTCATATGGGGTGTTACAAATGGTATCAGAGCTTACTCGGGACCTTGTCGGGATGATCTACCCGACACCTACCGAGGAGGTCCATGGGACTTGGATGTTAGGCTTGTGACGAGGACGTCGCGTTCTTTGAGAGAGGAAGTATGTAATACCCCCATCCCACATCGGGATATGAGTAGTAATGTGAATGGTTTATTAGGATACATATGAGTTGATTACAAGTTACAACAACAAGGTCTTCCACTTTTAAGCCCAAGTGAGGATTAAGGGCCTAAAATGGCTAGTTTTCAAGCCCGAATGGCTTAGGAGCTAGGTTGTTAGACAGTTGCTCATATGGGGTGTTACATGAAGGACATTGAGAATGTTTTTCGTGATGCATCTAAGTCTGCCAGAAGAGCATATGGAAAAAGTGTTCAATATTTTGGGAACTTCCGTACTAGAAGCATGTACCGGTTAGGCATTGTCTAGATTTCATGCATATTGTCAAGAATGTTGGGGAGGTTGTTGTTGGGACAATGCTTAATATACCTGGTAAAACAAAAGACATAATAATGGTTTGAAAGGACATAGATGCTATGGGCATATGTGAGGAGCTATATCCCCAAGAAAGAGGCAAACAAACATATTTACCTCCAACATGACACTTTTGTCTAAGAATGAGAAGACCAGCTTTTGCAAATGACTTAATATAATCAATGTTTCTACAAGATATTATTATAACTGGAAGAGTCTTGTGTCAATAAAGGATTTTAAGTTAGTCGGGTTAAATTCCCATGATTATCATGTTTTGATGCTGCACCTTCTTCCTGTTGCATTTATTCTTATTTATTTATCAATCAAACATCAATGTTCACAACCCAAATCAATTCAATTTGTACCCAACACAAATTCTTACAAAGCAAACCAAAGCAATTCACTAAGTGCTCAAAGTTTAAAATGCATAAAATCTTAGAAGATTTTGACAGCACCTCTCATAATTTTTACAATTTCTCAAATCATTTTATCAATCAAACACCAATGATCACAACCCAAATCAATTCAATTTCAGTCCAACACAAATTCTCACTAAACAAACCAATGCAATTCACTAAGTGCTCAAATCAATATATTAGTTCAAACACAACCAACAATCAATGTATTCCACAGTCATGTTGTATTCACAAGTCACACAGTGTCATTCAACAACCGATCACACTATACACCAATAAGTTCTAAATATTCAATATTGACAATATTTTTATTGTGCATTCCAATTTGTTTTCAAAATTAATCAACCAAAATTGCGTAACGTATTCCTAACATATCAAAATTAATCAAATCATTCAACAAACATATATAAAATTTTGTAATACCAATAAATTGTAAATAAGAACAAACCTGTTTCGATTGAGCAGAGGCGTTGTGGGTGGGTCCTGCTTTGTTGTTTCTTGGGTGGTGTTGGATTCTGAGTGAGGGGTGTCGTTCTTGGTGGCATGTTTCCTGAGTGATAGAGTGGTAAGCTTGGGTATAGGGATGTAGCCGCTGGTTGTCAGTTATATGTTGGTTGCTCGCGGTCAAATAGAAGGTGAGTGTTGGTGGTGCTTGTCAACAGGCGGAGGTGGTGTGGGGGTCATCAGTAATAGGGGAGGGCGAGGGTGAAATCGATTGCAGAGCTAACTCGTGTGGTGGGCGGCGAAGTTGGTGGTGGGCAGCGGAATCGGTGGTGGCGTTGAGCTCAGTGGTGGCTTTGATTACGAAGGTGAAGTGCGAGCAATGGGTGTCGAGAGGTTGAAGAAAGAGAGCATGCACATGGGAAAGGCGCGAGTGTTGATTTGATATGCTTTCAGGATAAAATACTCAAGAAGGTGCTTAAATGAAGACTTTAGAGTTTGAGGCAACAAGTGGAAGTTAAACAAGAGTCAAATGTTGAGTTTTATCTACTACTGCCGTGTTTTTTATGGTCCGGGTTTGTGTCCTAGTTTGTAAACCCGGACCATCCCTTCGAAGACTTCTCTGCCTAGTTTCAGACGTGGTCCGGGTTTACGTACTTGTTTGTAAACCCGGACCATCCTTCAGAGAAAACAGTCTGCCTAGTTTTAGAGGTGGTCCGGGTTTACGTACTTGTTTGCAAACCCGTACCAATATTAGCGGAGGGACGGAGATCGCTGTCACGGAAATAAAAGATTTTTATATTTTATCTTTAAGAGACGGCCGTATATTAAAAGAGAGGGTTTGGAGAGTTTTAAAACCTAAGTTTTATTCTACGGGACATTCTACACAGAGAGAGAGAGAGAGAGTTAGCAGATTTTGGAGATTTTGACTGGGAGTTTGAGCAGAGCAGAGAGGAGGTTCAACACAGAGACTTCACCACGAAGTCCCAAAACTGAGTTTCTTCTTGTTCTACTTCTATATTACTACTTTCTGCAGTTTTGTTTATTGTAAACATGTCTATGGCTGAGTAGTACTTTTAGATACCGGTTTGCTATGTAATCCGAATTCGAGGTTCCTTTATATTTGTGATTTTTACCAGTTTTAATGAGATTAAAGTTTTTTTCTTTGCTTGTTTTAATTCTCTGATAGTCTGGCCAATTATTAGAGATTTCTAGTTTGTCTGCTTACAAGTGAGAATTGCGGCATTCAATAGACTACAGAAACAAAACCAGTTAATTTAGAGACGGCAATTCCTCTAAAACATTTACTGATTATCTAACTAGATCGTGCTTAAAGCTGTTAACAATTAGGAAATTCATAACGAGAGTTAGGGTTTGGTAATTGTTAGTTAGATTTCGCCGAGCAGGAGACTGAACGTGAAATAATTTGATATGGGATTTTAATCTAGAATTGGGTGAACACATTGAGAAGGGAAATGAGAACTAGGAGGAGTAGAAAACCGGGATTTCTCCCATTAATTATCAAGAAAACCAACACTTTCCTTTCTACAGTTATTGTTATTGCTATTGTTCTTGTTATTATTAATTTTAGTTAATTTTAGAATTACAATATCATCAATTAAACCCCCCCCCCAATTTCCTGTTTTTCTGTTTCCATCAATTAAATAGTTGTTTTTAATGTGAGATTAAACTAGACACTGCCTCCTTGGTTCGATAACCTAGGGAGTACTTTCTAGGAAAACTTGTTACAAAGACCGGTACACTTGCCGAATTAGGTTTTAACCCCAACAAGTTTTGGCGCCATCAGATGGCACAAAAAAAACAGTCCAGCGAATTAAGGTCATCTGATCTGGGATAGAAGACCCAACACCGATACATGAATGGAGAGAAAAGTCTGAGGGATATAAAGAAGAAAGTTAATGCTTCTTTAGAAAGTTGAAGAAATTTATTAATTTCAAATGCAAAGTGCAAATTCTTTCTTGATTATGAGTACGTGGTGATGAAAGGTAATATGAATAAGATATTACTTCTTACCCCTTGTCGTCCATGGATTGTGGAAAGTTAATTGGAAAGTAGTCCCTGAGTGAAATCGAGCTAAGTGGTTTTACTATGTGTCTTAAGCCTTTGGAAAGTACTTCTCAATTCACTGTTTATGAAAACCTGCAAGTGTGGATCATTGTTTTCTATGACTGCTTTTCATTATTAGATCTCCTTGTGCACGGTTCTAAACTGACGTCTCCCTTCTGTAAGATTTCAGTATGTTTCTATTCGCTTGAGGTAAAACAAAGATTAAGTGTGAGGAAGTTGATAAGTCGGGAATTTGTCTAAGTTTACGAGGCTAATTCATGCTTAATTATCTACGTTATGACTTTAAATTCCCTCCTTAATGCTTTATTTACGCTTTATTGTTATATTTATCTCCTATGATTGATTTTATATGCTTTCAGGATAAAATACTCAAGAAGGTGCTTAAATGAAGACTTTAGGGTTTGAGGCAACAAGTGGAAGTCAAACCAGAGTCAAATGTTGAGTTTTGTCTACTATTGCTGTGTTTTTATGATGGTCCGAGTTTGTGTCCTAGTTTGTAAACCCGGACCATCCCTTCGAAGACTTCTCTTCCTAGTTTCAGACGTGGTTCGGGTTTACGTACTTGTTTGTAAACCCGGACCATCCTTCAGAGAAAACATCTGCCTAGTTTTAGAGGTGGTCCGGGTTTGCGTACTTGTTTGCAAACCTGAACCAATATTAACGGAGGGCCGGAGATCGCTGTCACGGAAGTAAAATATTTTTATATTTTATCTTTAAGAGGTGGCCGTATATTAAAAGAGAGGGTTTAGAGAGTTTTAAAACCTAAGTTTTATTCTACGGGACATTCTACACAAGAGAGAGAGTTAGCAGATTTTGGAGATTTTGACTGGGAGTATGAGTAGAGCAGAGAGGAGGTTCAACACAGAGACTTCACCACGAAGTCTCAAAACAGAGTTTCTTCTTGTTCTACTTCTCTATTACTACTTTCTGTAGTTTTGTTTATTGTAAACATGTCTATGTCTGAGTAATACTTTTAGATTCCGGTTTGCTATGTAATCTGAAGTCGAGGTTCCTTTATCTTTGTGATTTTTACCAGTTTTGATGAGATTAAAGTTTTGTTCTTTGCTTGTTTTAATTCTCTGATAGTCTGGCCAATTATTAGAGATTTCTAGCTTGTCTGCTTACAAGTGAGAACTGCGGCATTCAATAGAATACAGGAACAAAACCAGTTAATTTAGAGATGGCAATTCCTCTAAAACATTTACTGATTATCTAACTAGATCGTGCTTAAAGCTGTTAACAATTAGGAAATTCATAACGAGAGTTAGGGTTTGGTAATTGTTAGTTAGATTTCGCCGAGCGGGAGACCGAACGTGAAATAATTTGATATGGGATTTTAATCTAGAACTGGATGAACACATTGAGAAGGGAACTGAGAACTAGGAGGAGTAGTGAACCGGGATTTCTCCCATTAATTATCAAGAAAACCAACACTTTCCTTTCTATAGTTATTGTTATTGATATTGTTCTTGTTATTATTAATTTTAGTTAATTTTAGAATTACAATATCATCAATTAAACCCCTCAATTTCCTATTTTTCTATTTCCATCAATTAAATAGTTGTTTTTAATTTGAGATTAAACTAGACACTGCCTCCTTGGTTCGATAACCTAGGGAATACTTTCTAGGAAAAGTTGTTACAAAGACCGGTACACTTGCCGAATTAGGTTTTAACCCCAACAAGTTTTTGGCGTCATCAGATGGCGCAAAAAGAAACAGTCCAGTGAATTAAGGTCATCTGATCTGGGATAGAAGACCCAACACCGTTACATGAATGGAGAGAAAAGTCTGAGGGATATAAAGAAGAAAGTTAATGCTTGTTTAGAAAGTTGAAGAAATTTATTAATTTCAAATGCAAAGTGCAAATTCTTTCTTGATTATGAGTACGTGGTGATGAAAGGTAATATGGAATAAGATATTACTTCTTACCCCTTGTCGTCCATGGATTGTGGAAAGTTAATTGGAAAGTAGTCCCTGAGTGAAATCTGAGCCAAGTGGTTTTACTATGTGTCTTAAGTCTTTGGAAAGTACTTCTCAATTCACTGTTTATGAAAACCTGCAAGTGTGGATCATTGTTTTCTATGACTGCTTTTCATTATTAGATCTCCTTGTGCACGCTTCTAAACTGACGTCTCCCTACTGTAAGATTTCAGTATGTTTCTATTTGCTTGAGGGCAAGCAAAGATTAAGTGTGAGGAAGTTGATAAGTCGGGAATTTGCCTAAGTTTACGAGGCTAATTCATGCATAATTATCTACGTTATGACTTTAAATTCCCTTCTTAATGCTTTATTTACGCTTTATTGTTATATTTATCTCCTATGATTGATTTGATATGCTTTCAGGATAAAATACTCAAGAAGGTGCTTAAATGAAGACTTTAGAGTTTGAGGCAACAAGTGGAAGTCAAACCAGAGTCAAATGTTGAGTTTTGTCTACTACTGCCGTGTTTTTATGATGGTCCGGGTTTGTGTCCTAGTTTGTAAACCCGGACCATCCCTTCGAAGACTTCTTTGTCTAGTTTCAGACGTGGTCCGGGTTTACGTACTTGTTTGCAAACCCGGACCATCCTTCAGAGAAAACAGTCTGCCTAGTTTTAGAGGTGGTCCGGGTTTGCGTACTTGTTTGCAAACCTGGACCAATATTAGCGGAGGGTCGGAGATCGTTGTCACGGAAATAAAAGATTTTTATATTTTATCTTTATGAGGCGGCCGTATATTAAAAGAGAGGGTTTGGAGAGTTTTAAAACCTAAGTTTTATTCTACGGGACATTCTACACAAGAGAGAGAGAGAGAGAGAGGGAAAGAGAGTTAGCACTTTTAGATTCCGGTTTGCTATGTAATCCGAATTCGAGGTTCCTTTATCTTGGTGATTTTTACGAGTTTTAATGATATTAAAGTTTTGTTCTTTGCTTGTTTTAAATCTCTGATAGTCTGGCCAATTATTAGAGATTTCTAGTTTGTCTGTTTACAAGTGAGAACTGCGACATTCAATAGACTACAGGAACAAAACCAGTTAATTTAGAGACGATAATTCCTCTAAAACATTTACTGATTATCTAACTAGATTGTGCTTAAAGCTGTTAACAATTAGGAAATTCATAACGAGAGTTAGGGCTTGGTAATTGTTAGTTAGATTTCGTCGAGCGGGAGACCGAACGTGAATAATTTGATCTGGGATTTTAATCTAGAACTGGGTGAACACATTGAGAAGGGAACTGAGGACTAGGAGGAGTAGTAAACTGGGATTTCTCCCATTAATTATCAAGAAAATCAACACTTTCCTTTCTACAGTTATTGTTATTGCTATTGTTCTTGTTATTATTAATTTTAGTTAATTTTAGAATTACAATATCATCAATTAAACCCCCCCAATTTCATGTTTTTCTGTTTCCATCAATTAAATAGTTGTTTTTAATTTGAGATTAAACTAGACACTATCTCCCTGGTTCGATAACCTAGGGAATACTTTCTAGGAGAACTTGTTACAAAGACCGGTACACTTGCCGAATTAGGTTTTAACAGTTGACCTTACGCGATAGAAATTTTTTGTGTTTCAGATGGATTTGCATAATGTAAGTTGACAAACCAAACACACATGAATTTATAATAGGTTGCTAAGCTTCACAATATTGAAAACAAAGCACAATATATTAACCTCAAGAAATCAGAAACAGTACATAGATTGATCGAAAGCACAAATATTCCTCCGTAAAACTCCATTGATTTAGAGGGATAAAAACAGAGTGTTCAACCACACTCAAATATGGACATCATGGACAACGGTTTTGAGTAGAACGCTAGAGCATTTAAACTTGCATACTTTCTTTTAACATGTATAACCAGAAACTTACAAATTTACATTTCGCAAAAACGGTTTGCATAAGCTTGTAAACCAAGAGAAGGAAGTACTTACGCTGTGGCGGGAGTACATGATTCAACTTGTTTTAGAACGAAAAGTGATGATCTGGGCATTTAAAAGCTTATTTTTGAACGAAATCGGAAGAAGTTTAGACAAAAGAATGAGAAGCAGGGTATTATGTAAATAAAGGCCTACTAGTCGGGGGAGGGAGACAACAAAAACGAGAAACAACAAGAAAGAAGGAGAAGAGAGGAGGAAACTTACCAATATCGGGTTGAAGCAGAGAGTTTGCAGTACTCAACTATGGTGCCGACAGGAGTAAAGTGAAAGTTTTTAATATATGAGATAGAAGATGAAGAGGCATGCACGGAAGTTGTGTACACGTCCAATCGAGAAGGCCTTTAGATTAAACGATCGCCAAATACTGACTTTAGATTA
Organism: Limonium bicolor; assembly: GCA_023374045.1. NCBI lineage: Eukaryota > Viridiplantae > Streptophyta > Magnoliopsida > Caryophyllales > Plumbaginaceae > Limonium > Limonium bicolor. The sequence goes on from CM041781.1 coordinate 277,336,895, forward strand.
CGGTTCTTAAAATAATCGTAATGTAAAGTCCTCCAAAACTAAATATTATTCTTGTGAAAAGAGGTTTGTGCCAAGTTTTGAACTAATGTTAAGGGGTAATTACTCATAAGACTCGACCATTGGGTCATGAATCTTGTTCTTATTGGTTTAGATCACTAAATATATATAAAATGCACACTCTAAAGTAATGTTTTTAAACAAACATTATTTTAGTTTATGTCATTCAATATTATATTACAGTGTTGTTTAATTCAGTGTGACATGTATTACAATATTTAATTATTATTTCAAATGTTTTAGAACTCATAAATTTATTATTGTGAATATTTTAAATTATATTATGGTGAAATAAAATTATTTTATTTATAAATCAACTTTTTATTTATATATATGTCGGTATTATTGAAATATCCCAAACCTATCTATGGTAATTAAATATTAAATTATGATATAATAAGGCTAAAACATGCCTTAGAAACATTGGTGAACAAGTTAAACCATAAAAAACATAAAAATACACCATAATGACAATTTATGCAAATACTTGCCCAAGACTTTGTGTGACCTTAATTAGGGCCCAAAGTGCATCCCTAGACCTTGTTAACATGTTAAAACAATTACCAAAGAAAACCAAGCTCAAAAACAAGTTAAAACACAAATTGTGCTTTAAAACTCCTTAAAGCACATTTTTGAAAAATTGTCTTAGAAATAAGTTTTGAGTGGCTAATTGACCTAGTATACACCTTAATCACCATGTGTACTACTTAGTATCACATTAGGAATCCTAATTAAAAGAATTTAAAAAAATCACAAATTGGACACTAATTATGAATAGTACTAAACGGGGATTTATGAGCGTCGTTTCTTGCTAAAAGACTAAAATACCGTTGCCTAAATATCTATGAGGGGTCCGGATTTTAGTGGTGACTCAGCACCCTTTTCAGCCAAGTGGGTCTCCCCTTACGTGAGAAACAAAAAGCAATTTGCCTACCTTATTTTACTCATTTTCACTTTATCACTTTTAATGTACAAGTGGTACTCTCTCTCCTCATTTCTTTCTCTCCCAGCCGGTTGCCTCCATTCTCTTCTTCTCCCTCACGTAAAAGCTGGAGCTTCCATGGCTTCTTGAACTTCCTTTGCTTGCCCAAGCCACTACAAAGCTCCAAATAAAAAACAAACTACATATTCTTGCTAGTTGAGTCAAGGGCATTCTTTTGTGCCTCTTGAAATATCCAAAGCTGAAGTTGGACTCCATTGAAGGAGCTCCATTTGAGGAGAAAAATACATTTTCTGGAGCTAGACTACGTTCTCTTTGGTTTAAGGTAAGAAAAACTCTAAATACTCATTTTCCCTCCATTTCCGTACTTGGCCGAAATTAGCTTATCAAGGTGCCTTGTTCCTTCTTTGTATTAGCATTTATTCAAGCTTCAAAAGCTTAGTGGAAGCCTTGCCTTGATTCCTTACCGAAAACCATTCTAGGGTTTCTAAGGTAAATACTCATTTTAGTGCACTAAGCACTCTCCTTGTATTCTAGAGTTGTTTCCATGAGTCTAAGTGTGTTACTTAGTACTCATTATCTTCATTTGAATATTGGTTAGAATTTTAGCAAGTGAAACACTCCCCTGGCCGATTTTCAATCAAGAGGAACCAAAAGAAAAAAGGGCTTGAAAACTTAAGGTAAATGATCTACCTTAATGTAGTTTAATGCCTTAAGAAATTGTGTTTATGTTGATACAAAACAATGTGTCCAAAAATGTATTGGGAAAATACAGGTTAATGACTTTAAATGATGTTAGTTTTAGTGTTTAAATTATGTCATTTAAGGGCTTAAGTGCCAAGCAATTTAAGATTTATGCATTGTAATGTGAATTGATGTAATTTGAGTGGAATTTGTGTGTTGGGAATATCCACTAAGGATTTGGTTAGCTTGAGTTGATTAGGGAAGAAAAACTATGCATTTGGGCATAACAATATAGTAGAGAAGCTATGGCAAAATTGGTGTAGAAACAAGTGTTTTAAGTGTATTTGTGAGTAGGAATGACCTAGGGTTAACTAGGTGTTTTTAGAGATCAATTTGGTTAACTAATCACCTTGGATCTATATTGGAAGAAAGTTATGTAGTTGTGTAAAACTTGGAGTAATAAATATGTAAGTTGCATGAGAGTGACTAGTAGTGCATTAGTTGTGAAACCTTGAAAAGGATGAGTGAAAAGGATGTAAGTTGTCATGAAAATGGCTAGTAATGCATTAGTGTGTATAATGTGGAAAATGAGGAGTATAGTGTGTAAAGGAAGGGAAATAAGTTAAAAAGGGTTAGTATGACCAAGATGTGTAAGAATGATGGAGTATAAATGATTGTAAGTGAAACAATTGGGTTAGTAAAGGTTGTGAGCAAATGTGCATCTTAGAAACCTAGGAAACTAAGTTGCAAGTGTTAGGAAATATGAGTGAGAATTTGTGTAATATGATCAAAGATTAAGTGATGAGTTTGCTCAATGGATTAGGAAGGTTTAAAGTGTTATTATGGTGTTAGGACATGCTAGGATACATGTGGAAAGATTGGAAAAGAAATGGGCAGAGAAACAAGTTAGAATAACAATTGAAACTGTCAAAATGTTACAGACTAATGCATGGTCCGGGACCTACTCCATGTAACATGTCCCGGACCACACAAGAAAACCCACCGAGAATTGTAAGTTATGGATGGTCCGGGACTTAGGTACTGTATGAGGTCCCGGACCACCCCATAAAAACTGCCGATAGAATTCCAGTGTTCTGGTCCGGGACTTTGGCCATGTATAAGGTCCCGGGTCATAGTGAAATTTCTGCCGAGAATTGTGCTGATGGGTTGGTCCGGGAGTTAGGGACCGGACCATGTCCCGGACCACACCCAAAATTCTAGCCGTGAGTTGCCATGTCTTCCATTTTTCCGTTACATTCGACCAACCATACACCCCCGTCAAACGCCATTGGAAACCCCCAAAATGACAAACAATTACATCAACATGATGTGCCGAAAAACTTGATAAAGAAACATGTAAATTTTCTTGCCAAAACAAGGCCACACCCCCTTCCTACCTTCACTATCACCCGCAACCCAATTATAACCCCGAAACCTAGATGCAACCGACCGCATCTCAAAAGAGGATAGTTTTGTTTCAAGGATTATTACAAAAAGAGGTGCTTCTCTAGCAACTAAGCCCACTAACCAACGAACTACCGCGGCACCACCCAATCCACGACAGTTCTTGACCAAAACAGACATTATGTTGGGCGACCCGAGGCTGCCCCCTGGAGTCGCCTGAGGTGGAGAACCACCTGAATCTGTACACTTCACACACTTCAAAACCTCAGCCACCTCTGGATCAGGAGACTCCTTGGGGGCTCATTTTATTATATACAACACAAAACAATTAAAACAAAGTCGTTAACTGTTGATGTGGGTGTTTGGCGTGTGGGGGTTTTTGAGACTTTAATTTATGGTTCCTTTGTAAACCGTCATTTAAAGTCACCCCCACTTTAAAACGACGTCGTTTTCACTGTTGGCGTTGGTGTTTGGCGTGCTGGGTTGATAGAATTTAAATTACGGTCTCCCTATAAGCTGTCATTAAAAGCAATCGTTATTTGAAGTCCCATCAACCATTCCCACCAATATGTATTTTTGACCCTCTAATAAATCACAGTAAAGTAATAAACTGTAACCTTTTGTCTCCGGCCTCTAAGTAAAGTACAGTTTGACAGTTAAACATGATTAATTTGCCGCATTTTGTTATCTTTTTCTACTAGTATAATATAAAGACAATACTCCTCAACTATAAATTAGATTGAAATCTAAGGCTTTGTATTTCAAAATCTTATCACGAATATTTTATTTTAATTTTATGTCTTACAATTTAGTTATTGTATTAATTATTGTCTTTTAATATTTAATTATGAACTTTTATGATTTGAATTCATATACATTAGGATAAACAGTAGTTACTTGCTTAAATTGATCATTCAAGACGCGCTTTAAGTTGCCGGCGACATCAAACTCACTTTATATTATACTTTCCTCTCCTCTTGTTGATATTGAGAGTTTTTTTTTCTGAGAGGGGTAACAATTTCGTTCACATAGGCTGAAATCAAGTTGTTAATATAAGGTGGAAGATTATCAGACCATATCCCATTGGTAGTGCCTACCCTTCCTTGCTCAAAATTTTACCTCTATCTATATAGAACCATCTTATTTTGTTAAAGGTTGAGGCTAAGGTGGCCACTTCCTTAAGAACCATTTTCAACATCTAACTATCCCATTCCTTTTCAAGAAATTTACATAAAAAGACAATCTGAGAAGAGATGAACAAAAGTTGCGGCGAGATTTTTGGCAATATCCAGCCCAAAGATCATGGCTTTAGCTTCGATAACTTGTGAAATCCATGGCGCCAAGCCTCTTGTGACTCCAACTGCAAGGATATCTCCATTAGCTCTCTTCAAAACCCATCAAACCTGAACCATCATGGGATGTGCTTCCATCCACAAAGACTTGAATGTCATTTTGGTTTTGATCCAGCACAATATGGCTTGCGAAGGTGTGAGTTGGAGGGCTAAGGGTGGTTGTTTGAACAAAAGATTCCACCGGGTCCATTTCGTGCCTGAAAGTTTGGACTCGGTCATGTTGTAGTTGGCACCTAGCATACCAAAGTTTCCAGAGAAATATTAATAGTTTTCCAACTTTGAGGAGCATACCACTTTTGCAGAAGGATAGAACCTAATCTCAAAAAGCATCATCGTCATAATTCCCCTTGGTGTTTTTAAACCAGGTAAAACGTCACCAAAGTTTGACTGTTGGACAAAGGGTTCAAGCTGTGAACAACATTTCCCCACCTACAAAGATAGAACACCACTCTCCCACACCAATTTTACACCGAAATCTTAGCAGAGCTCGACAGGGGATGATCCCATGGAAGAGCTTCCTCGCAAACAGCCTAATCCACATAGGAAAGGAGCATTTATGAATTCTCTCCATGACCACCCCAATAATATTATTTGTAGAGATGGTGGCTTCCTTACAGGTAGTCATCTTGTATGCCAAGAAGTAAGCATATTTAACTGTGAAAGTCCCAATTTTGGTCTCACCCCAACTCCATTCATCAACTTAAGTATGCTGCTAAGCATTGTTCGTATGATATGATTGACATCTTAAACTGTAAACCAATCCCTAATAAGGCCCTTATTCCAAGTACGGTGTCTCTCATTTATGAGCCAGGACACATATCCATTTTCACAGGCAATAGCAGGCAAGTTCCGAATCCAAGGTCTTCCACCCTCCTCGCCGAGGAGCCATCTATCTTAAGGGGGATTGTGGATCCATATCCAACAACTCTACAAGCCCCAGCTCTGAGCAAAACAAGGGATCCCATAAAGATCTCTAGACCGGACTTGGTCTGGTTCTAAAATGGGCATCCATGATACTACAATCACTGAAGTATTAGGCAGTGGGAATACGAGACCAAAGGAGGTCTAAGTTTTTAAGAATCCTCCAACATTGCCGAGCAAGCAAAGCATCATTGAAACATCGGAGATCTCGAAAACCAAGTCCACCATCTTTTAGGCTCCCGTACAAGACATCCCAACTACGCTAGTAGATTCCTTTACGGGTCAAGGTGCCCGTCCACCATAAATTTATCATGATACTTTGAATCTCTTGGAGCAAAGTTCGGGGAAGGCGCATGACACCCATGACATAGGAGGGAATAACTTGTAGCACAGATTTGATGAGGATATTGTGGCCACCCTGAGATAACAACCTATCCCAAGACTGCACTCTTTTATAAATATGTTCTATCAATAGAGGAAAATCCGACTCTTATGTCTCCCCATTACACTTGGGAATCCCAAATAGAGCCACATATCTGTGACCTTACTAACACCAAAGATAGTTGAAATTTGTTGTATGAACAGGATTTCCAGAGAGGTAGAGAACACCATTCCTAACTTGGTTGTATTGATACATCAGCCCTATGCTTCCCGGAAATCATCAATAATCTCAAGAAGATGGTGTGGATTAGATTGAGTTGCCCTACCAAAAATCACACAATCATAAGCAAAAAAGAGATTTTTAACATCAAAACCCAATCCCAAAAGGATATTCCTCTGATCACCCCTTAGAGAGCTGTAGTACACAAACTCGAGGATTAAGCCTCAAAAATAGGAGAGGGGAAAGTGTGTCTCTTTGCCTTAGTCCCCTTTGGGGTAAAAAGATGTGGTCAGGGGAGCCATTAATAAGCACAACAAAAGAGGCTGTCTTGATGCACTTCTCAAATACTGACCCAATCCATGAACTTGACTACTTCTCAAGAGTGCCAAAATAAAAGGCCACTCAAGTCTATCAAAAGCTTTAACCATATCCAGTTTCAAAGCAAAATGTCCTCGCCTCGTAGCTTTAGAGATTTTCATGCTATGAATAAACTCCTGGGCTATCACAATATTGTCATAGATTAGACGACCATTAACAAAAGCACCCTGATCGTCAAATTAACAAACTTCATTACCTCTTTAATGTGATTTACTAAAACTCTGGAAATAACCTTATATAAGTGTTGCACAAGGAGATTGGTCGAAAATCCTTCATAGTTGTAACACCAGTGAGGGTGACCTCCCGCATCGATTGAAGTATAGAACAAACCATTCATTATATAGGAGGGGATACCTCTCCTTGTTGAGTCACGTTTTGAGTGGTATAATTGGTTGACCCTCAGAAACAAAACCGTGAGTTGCGGCAAAGCGGACAATATCTACCAACGACTTGAAACTCCTCAAAACGGTCCCCACACCCATATAAGGAGTGCTTCGTTCGCCCTTCAACCGATGAGGAAGCCGTTCGTGGCACACCACTCACCCCTCCAGGAGGGAGCCCAGCGCCCCTGCGTGTCACTGGCACATCGACCAGACCACCGGCTTTGATACCATATGTAACAGTCTAGTTTCAAGTCACTGCTAGATATTGTCCGCTTTGCCGCAGGTCATGGTTTTGTTTCCGAGGGTCAACCAATACACCACTCAAAACGCGTCTCAACAAGGAGAGGTATCCCACCCATATAAAGAATGGTTCGTTCTTCACTCCGATTGGTGTGGGAGGAAACCCTCACTCGGTGTAACTGTAGTATTAGCCTTAGTATTCTTAGGAATAAAAACAACGTGAGTGTGATTAAGAGCCCTAAGCATAGCATCAGTGTTTACAGAGTAGTGTTGACAGACTCATCATCCACAATATCCCAATAATATTTGAGGAAGATTCCATTGATACCATCAAGCTCCAGCGCCTTATTAGGATTCATGTCTTAAAACACGAGAACAACCTCCTCCTTAATACATGGACTATCCAGAGAATCATTAAGGTGTTGCGGAACTTTGTTTTCAACGCAAGATGGGAGATGCAAATTAGTAGCGGGATGAGTGGTTTGGAACAGATAGGTGAAATAAGAACGGAAAACTTCTCCAACTCCTGCCCAACCCGTGGTTCTTCTGCTTAAGAATGAATAAGCTTATAGATCATGTTTTTCCGTCTTTCGCTTTGCACGCACTAGTACAAAAAACACCTATTTCGGCGCCGCTATTTCGGCGGTTGTAACAACAACCGTTGAAATAGGTGCCCCGAAAATTCTATGTCTAAAAAAAGACACCTATTTCGGCGGTTCTTAGCTAGGAACCGCCGAAATAGGTGCCTTATTTTGACATAGAATTTTCGAGGCACCTATTTCGGCGGTTCCTAGCTAGGAACCGCCGAAATAGGTGCCGTTTTTTAGACATAAAATTTTGGGAAGCCTGTTTTCCTGGTTTTTTTTCAAAAAATTCGGTCGGTGGGAAAATTTCAGCCTATTTTTAAACTAAAATTTTTGGAAGCCTATTTTCCCGGGTATTTTAGGAACCGCCGAAATAGGTGCCGTTTTTTAGACATAAAATTTTGGGAAGCCTGTTTTCCCGGTTTTTTTTTCAAAAAATTCGGTCGGCGGGAAAATTTCAGCCTATTTCGGCGGTTCCTAGCTAGGAACTGCCGATATAGGTGCCTTTTTTTAAACTAAAATTTTTGGAAGCCTATTTTCTCGGGTTTTTTTTTTTAAATTCGGAACGCGGGAAAATTTCAACCTATTTTAGACATAAAATTTTCGGAAGCCTGTTTTCCCGGTTTGTTTTTTCAAAAAATTCGGATTGCGGGAAAATTTCAGTCTATTTCGGCGGTTCCTAGCTAGCAACCGCCGAAATAGACTTTATTTCATTATATTACCGCAACTGCTCTTCATCTCTCTCCTCTCACGGTAATTTTGCAACTCTAACTGGCGAATATACATGCTTTGCGCTCCTCTCTGCATCTTGTTGGGCAAAATAGTGTTGAAACTATCTTGCTAACTATGGGCAGTGAACCCAATCATTGTAGTACAACAAGGTCGTATCCACAGGGACTTCGTAACTATCTAGCTAATTATAAGCTTAGTAAATGTGCAAGAGGATATATACAAAAGTGCATAAATGTAAATTAGGGGTTTTGGGTTTTTGGGTTGTAATTGGAGAAATAAAGAAAAGCAATAAACACTAAACTAACTATCTAGGATAGGTGTAGCCCGGGATGGATATTTGCACCCGTCCTCCCCTTACTACCGATTGTCGAACCTCGAACTCATAGCTAAACCACAGGAACGCTTAATTAAATTAATTAGCAACCTAATCTAGGCCTACTAATCCTAACCAATTTAATCAAGACTTCTCATTCTACTAAGCCCCGGGTCAATCGATAGCACTAAGCTCAAGTTCCACTAAGGTTACAATGTAGTCTAATCTCAAAATTATCGAAATCAGAGTACACCGTTTTAGTCTCTGCCAGTTTAGGATTCTATCTCTGAATAACATTTTGATAGAATCCCACAATAATGCTAAACTAATCGGTAGGCCAAACCAACCAATTTAACACATAGAAGACAAATTGAGCAAAACCCTTAACAAATCCCCAAATCATGAGCAACAAGTTTAGAAGTCATAAACACTCAATAATCATCTTCATTAAGCTCAAAGACTAAAATAGAGCACAAACACAAGTTCAAGATTCAACAATGGAGTTTAGGGATTTTGGGACAAAATCCCCAATCCCTAGCTACAAATGATTCTACACAGCCATAGGAGAGAAAATAAAAGAGCAAGGGATAGAAGTAGCCATTAATGGAGCTTGGAAGGAGGTGAGCTTCTCTTCTCTTCTCCTCCCTTCTCTTCTTCTTCTTCTCTTCTTCTCTTCTTTTCTTCCTTGGAATCGCCTCTTTTCTCTGTTTTTGGGGCGGAACCGAGCTGAATGAAGAATGGGGAAGTTTTTCCCAAAATTCCCCGTTTTAAAACGCAGATCTGGGCAAAATTTCGACCCGTCGGACCCAGGGTGGGTCGGACGCGTCCAGGAGCAATTTCGGGGCCGAAAACGCGTTTTCTAAAGTCCGTCCGACCCAGGGTCCGACCCAGACTATGGGTCGGACGATTCCAGTAGCTCGGGGACAAAAATCGCGTTCTTTTAAAAGTCCATCCGACCCACGTCCGACCCAGACCTATGGGTCGGACGGTTCCAGTAGGCTAACTTCGAAATGCTGTATCTTCTTCATTTCAACTCCGATTTTAGATCCGTTTGCGCCCACGCGTTCCTCTCTTCATCTACTTTACTCCTATCTATGTTATTCCTCCTGTTTAAACAATAAATATGTAAGACACCAATGAAACACAAAACTAGAGGAAAACAAGCCAGAGCGGAGAAATGAGCATGAAAAGTGTTGATTAAACATATGAAATACTCCCCTAAAACATGCTCATTTAGACACTCATCACATCTCGCTCACCAGATTGAAAACGGAGTTGAAGTAGTTCATTCTAGAACCGGTAATATACTCAAACTTATCTTTTTCTCATTGGAGAACAAGCTACATACATGCTCTGCGCCTTTCATTCTCTTTGTTTTGTCTGCGCATCTCTTCATTCTCTTCTTGTGTCTGCGCCTATGTAGTGACAAATCACTGAAACCGCTGCATCTCACTCACCAGATTGAAGACGGGGCTGAAATAGTTCATTCTGGAACCGGTAATATACTCAAACTTATATTTTTCTTTTTGGAGAACAAGAAGCATAAATGCTCTTGCCTCTTTCATTATCATCTTGTGCCTGCACCTCATATGAATCACTGGAACTGCTGCATCTCGTGAGCGAGAGGTTGAAGACGGGGAAATAGTATCGATTTTTTTTAAAAAAATAGACCTATTTCGGCGGTTGTTAGCTAGGAACCGCCAAAATAGGTGTTTTTTTTAAATAGACCTATTTCGGCGGTTGTTAGCTAGGAACCGCCGAAATAGGTGTGCTTTTTTTATTCTAAAACGCACCTATTTCGGTGGTTCTTAGCTAACAACCGCCGAAATAGGTAGCCTATTTCGGCGGTTCTTAGCTAACAACCGCCGACATAGGGTCGCACACCTATCTCGGCGCACCCCATTTTGGCGGTTCAGAACCGCCGAAATAGGCCCAAAACAACCGCCGAAATAGGCCTTATTTGTACTAGTGACGTTATTGAAGAAGAATCTCATGTTACATTCACCCTCCTGGATCCATTTCTCCCTTGAACGTTGGGCCCATCTAGCTTCCTTTATAAGTAGAAGACAGTCAAGCTCTTGATTTAGATCTTGCCATCTATTTAGCGATTGAGGAGACGGAGTTTGTCTAGCCATTTGATCAATTTCCCCCTTCAATTCTATTGTCCTTATATTTTCCAATCTCTTGCGCTTGCCACCCCAGGATTTCAGGGCGAGATCATAATTCATAGCTTTATCAACATAGTTACCGTGCCCATTCATTTTAAACCAACACAAATGAAAAATATCTCTACATTCTTGCTCTACCACCCAACAATTTTCAAATTTAAAAGGTTTCGGTCTACCTGCTGGTGAGGGATAAGTGAGAAACTTGATCAGGAGATGGTCGGATCTTCCCCAGCTAAGGTGAAGGTTACGGGCCGTGAAAAGAAATTAGACCACTCAGGAGTTGCAACAAAACGATCTAACCCGCATCGGGTATTGTGAAGCTCCCTACGTATCTTAGTATATGTGAAAATGCAACCAATGAAGCCTAAGTATCATAGTTGGCATCGGCTAAGGTAATAGCAAAAATGCAACATCCTCCTTAGATTATGTTCCCCTTTGCCTTGATGCTTGTAACCATATATGATCTTGTTTAAATCGGCAAAAGCGAGCCAAGGTTGCGGAGCACGAATGCTGAGGTGATTCAATAAGCTCCAAGTGCGCCAATAGTCGCTTACATTTAACCATCCGTAGATGCATGTAAACCTCCAACGAGAGCCCAATCCTCTATCCATCCAACAGTCAATATAATGAGCCGTGAAAGATTGATCCTAGATCATGATGGTGTTTTCTAGTACATTGCGATTCCTCTACTCCAGCCCATACTGTCCAACACGAAGCCTTGAAATCCCCGCAGGCGTCACCCAAATTGGGCCATTTCTAATCGGGATCCCTTTCTCTCCAAAAGAAAGATAATATCGGGTGATTCTTCTTTGATAACCGACAATACCCATCAAATTGAGACTGAATCACCCAGTCCTCTGCAGTTGAGACCCATTTAAAGCTTCTACCTCCTTTATTTACCTTAGAACAAGTCTGCTGAGTCTAACACCTGAGACAGACTCGGTCAGCACTTTCGGTCCTGTCACGAGTAGGAAATGAGGTTTGTAAATTCACTTTTAGTTTTCAATACAAGATTTCCTATTATTGTATACTTGTGCTTCAAAAGCTTCCATGTCCTCCATTTACCTCAGAACAAGTCTGCCTGAGTCTAACACCTCAAACAGACTCGGTCAGCACTTTAGGTCCTGTCAATACTCATACTAGCTTGAAGAGGATAAAAAGAGGAACTCATATATGCTACATGTAAGAGGCAAAACTAGGGAAATGAAGGACATGCAAGGTGATGGGAGAAAGGTAGAAGAGAGAAATTGTAGATTGTCTCCACCGAGGGAGTTCGCTGACTTATGAAACCCCAAACCTCTTAGTATTAAGTGCGGGTTTAAACGGAACACATTTGATAACAGAGAAATACAATCTTACCTTATATATACTAGTAAGCAACTTCCTGCAATGGCCGACTTGTTGATATTGAGAGTTTGAAATTTAAGTAATTTGACTATTCTTGAGTTGGGACAAGGATAATGGATACACAGTAAAATTCAACATATGTGAGATCTAACCGAGTATGGATGAAGTCTCGTACAAAGCAGTGAATTCATAGTTGATGATTGAGGGATGAATTTGGGGACAATTAGGCTTAAGGATTGATAGAGAGAAAAGAGAAATGCATAAGAGTGACAACATGAAAAGAGAAATGCATAAGAAAGACAACGGATTACCCTTATTCATATAAGGGTAAAAAGGTCTTTATTTTTAGAGTACAATGACAAATAGAAAAACCCTAATAATTTAAGGCTCCGTCCTGAAATTAGATTATTGAGATGGAGGGAGATTATTTATTCATGGGCCCACAAATTGGATGCTCCACATTTTTTAAGCTCTCGATCTAACACTACTCAGAGTAGCGTCTCACCTCCTTCATCTTCATCTAGCTACACGGTGGTAATAGAGAACGGAGCCTAAGTAAGAATTTGTAAGTTATAGTGTACACACTTTTACAATAACTGGTACATATAAAATGTAAAATCCAGCATAATACATCAATTTATAACTATAAAATAGATAAAAAAAAGGTTTAAAAGGTAGGTCGAAATTCAAGGTTGTAAAAAATGGAACGAGAGTTCAATACATACTATTGAGAGTACGCGATACGGAAGTATCGATACAGATGAAATGAGGAGCATGTTAGATGATATTAATATTATAAAAAACCTATTATAAATATTTATAAGTATAAAAAATGTTTCAATAATATTTGTATATTGCTGTTTATCCCTTTAAATTGTATATTTATATGTTATAAATTTATGACATTATTGAACTATAAGAGTTTTATAGATGTTATGGTGAGTGATATAAGATAAGTTATATAAGTGATTTTAAGTAAAAGTCATACTATAACTAAGTAAAAAAAAGAAAAAAAATAGTAGGATAGAAAAATTAGTGGCATATTTTCAATTTTGCCCACATAAATATTCAACGTATAGGTAATGGTAGTGGTGCTTATATCATCATTTTTTTTCTAAATAAAAACCTTATATAAGGAGAACATTATTTTCATTTAGAGATTTAATAGAAAAATTAGTCTTCTTTTTGCTTGTGTCTAGATAGTTGTCTTCACTAGATTATACCATATTCCTCAAAGATAGGGTTAATACTAAAACACAAATGATTATACGAACATACGTCACTGTGGGATTGCGTATTCGGTGAGATAGATTTCATACGGGTCCTGTCAATACGTTTCGTTGCAAAAACAGGAGATACGCCGTTTAAACAACTATCATGTACCGTTTTTTACAACCGTGAGTTGAATAGGACAAATATGATTAAAGGGGACAACTCCACCTTACTATCCCCACCCGGAGGAGGACGACGTGGTGTACGTCCTAAGGGAAAAATGGCTAAATGAAGAAAAGAATCTCGCATTGGCACACAAAAAAGAAAAGAAAAATAAGCAAAGAATCTCGCATATTTGCATGGTATATCAGTTGTTGGCAATTGCATGTAACATGTGAATTGTGTAAGAGAAGAGATTGCTTCAACTTCAATCCTTGAGAGCTAGCATACACTATATTTCATTATCATGATCGTCTTAAAAAGAATGAGGGGCAATAATTGTCCTTCGCCTACAAAAAGGACGATAAAAGGCAAATAGTAATGTCGTCAGGTGAGCAATCTTTTTTAAAAATTTCTTTCTAGATCTGGTTTTATTGCTTTGACATTGTAGATGTAGGGTTAGTTGGTAGGTTAGTTCAAGTGTTATGTAATGTATGTACGGTGTTGGTTTGTTGGTTGGTGTCTTGGATTCTTTCTTTGTGGGGCGCCATTTGGTTTGGTCGAAATGGGGTTGTCATTAAGCTTCTAAACTTCTCCCCTTTCCCACAGTTTTCTGTCTGAACTATCTTCGTCAAGTGGTTATAGTTTGGTATATTTATGTGTGTGGTTATTATACATCAATTTGAGCGGTTTATTTTTGCTGTCAATGAATGATATAATACGTTGTAAGAGTATTAAGAAAACACAAGGAAAAGTCACTAGTCGGTTGAAGTGATGACTAAGGTTTTTTTTTTTTTTTTTTTTTTATAAGTACACGATGATGACTAAGGTTTCATGCAATTATGTGTTAGATATATGAAGAGAGGGCACATGCATGTAATGATCAAACTTAACAAGTTAGTTACAAAGAACAAAGTAAAGCATAATGACGGTGCTTGTAGATTCTTTTGTTTGTGTAATCATTACGGTAACAAGTCATCTTTATCGAAGTAATTAACTACTGATTCTCTTGATATGTGTTGATTGAGCAAGCTTTAGTGTTACCCATGGCGTGTAACTACAAATTCCTTTTTAGTGTTAACCATGGTGAGTAGTCATTTCAGACTTTTAGGTATCTCAAAGCATCTAGAGAACTAGTAGTGGTTGTTAAGAGGTACGGTGTAATATTATAATTGACAAAACTATTTAGAGCATACGTGTGAAGTAGCAAGTATTTAAGAGCATACAATGTTAAAGTTTCAAAATTGGTACATAGTAAATCATCAATGTTTTTTTTTTAATAAAAGGTAATGATGTATTAGATAACTGACAATTTTACAAGGGGATACATGAGGACATGTATCAGAGTCACTAACTCTTAAACCACCAAAATAGATAGACAACGGGAATACACAAATGAGCAGAGGGAAAACACTACAAAAGGTGGGATATAACTAAAGTCCCCAGAGGGGATAAGACAAAATATATCCCAGAGCGCTAGGAGCATAGCACCTTGTCTAATTAACCAATCAAAATCTTGAATAGAATCTTTCATCTTGGTCTAAATAAAGGCCTCCAGCAATGTTTTAGGTGCACACAATATATCTTAATTTGTTATTTATTTTATAAATACAAACATATCCATTTTCTAAGAAAAGTGGAGCACATATCAATGAAGCAACATAAAAGACCATGTATAACATGCAACCGAAAGTACTATGACTTTGTAGTTTGAACCACAACCCCTTCACTTCTTTATGTTGACAGACTGCCAACTATGAGCAATAGGTGTGCAAGAACACTTGAACAAAACCTTACTACTAAAATTCTTTGGTGCTTATTTTGCTGTTTGGCCCTACTTTTTGAGTTGTGATTTTTTTTTCTAATCTTTTTTCTCAAACATTGGGTTTCAAAACCAAAAGATGTCCTTGAATCGGCCCAAGGATCACACCCTATCCACCATCTCACACTTCAACTTCTTGGCGGTCTCTGATGAAGGTAATTCCTCTTGTTAAAGATGAGGCGAGAAGGAGAATTGACGACGGGAAGTCTATATCTATCACTGATGCTGGATCCCAAAAAAATTGATAGGTAAGCTTTGGAGTTGGAAAATCCCTGAGGAAATCAAGAAAGATGGTATAGTGGCTCAGTTGATTGACCAGAATAACAGAAGGTGGAGAAGGGAGTTGATTGCTGACTGGTTCAAGGAGAGGATATGCAATATATCCTTAGCTTCGGGTAATGATCAGTGGTTCTAGGGAAATAAAAAAGTGGGAAGTTCACAATTAAATCAATGTATCACCGTGCCATCAAATTAAAACACTTAAGAGTACCAACCACCTCTACCAAGAACCTTAATAGCACAAATTTTAAATAAAATCCATAAATGCAGGTTACACCCAAGAATTGAGTAGTTTGCATGGAAGTTATTCTATAAGATTATCCTAGTTAAAGCTATTACGACAAAGAGATGTGGAGATGAAGATGATAGATGTAACCGATGTGGAGGATGGGAGTCAACCTCCCATGCTCTCTCTTACTGCCCAACTATCCTCCAAAAACTCATTACAAAGACTCGAGAAGTGTTTTGATTGGCTTGTGAATTTTTGTATGCGGGTAAATACGAAAGATCTGAAGAAGTATATAACCCACCTATGGACAGGCTGGTTCACAGGATGTCAAGTTTCTCGTGGAATATCGAACTTAATAAGTGTTTGCATTGATCAAGCGTGAGCTTTCCTAACTGCGGTGGAAGTGGTTCCTGATTCAATTACTACCGAGTTTGGCCAATGCAAAGATGGAGAGATGCAATCTGGAGATTGCAATTGTTTATGGGTCGTTGCAATCTGGAGATTACAATTTGGAGGTAGCAATTGTTTATGGGTCGATGCAATCTGGAGGTAGCAGACTGCATTTTTGTCGATAGGGAAAGAAATTTTAGAGCACATGTTCTCACGAATATGGATTACCATTTTGGTTTTTCTTTCAGTTGTAAGGGGGATATCCAAAAAACATACTCAATCTTTTAAAGTAATGAATGTTGATGTATGGTTTAAAAAAATTCTTGGCAGTCTCTAATGTGTATTTTGCGTCAGAGTTCAAATCTTTCTAAATCTTTTCTTGACCCTCCTCTTATTTCTTCCCCCCAAGATTCTCAAGGCATCACCTCATATTTTCAAGTTACTGCTGGTCTTATTCAAGAGACTTCTTCTCATTCACAACTTTTTCCATTTAAATCTTATTTAAATTTCTCATTCTCCATTGCTCTTTTTAAGATCTTCCCCTATCTGTGGTGTAGGATCTCAACCTTAGTCTTCTATACCTAGACATCACCTTGTGACATGCACTTATATGTCTATTGCCAAGACCCACTGTTTTCTTCTTTGATGGATGTACCATAACATGAACTTCTTTTTATGTGGGTCTCAGCCTCCATCATGTAAGTTTGTTTTCTGCACAAACCCCATCTATATACAGCCCTCATATGAGGGTGTTTGTCTTGTTACCACACTTCATACACAGTAAATTACACATGTTTTCTCTTTCTTAACTAATGATAGATTAAATTTATTCCCTAGTATGCCGGTTATAAGTGATGTGGACGTGTTGTTGTCCCCCATTGTACAATAATAATGGAGTCCAATCCATCATCAACAGTTGCCCTTTGTGTAACCAACTAATATCAAAGGACTAGCAATTTACATCTACTTTTAGAAGCAAATTAACCAGCCTGCATATTCAAAAACAGGGGAGATCAATCAATTAATATATAGTAGCTAGTTACTAAATGCTAATTATGAACGACATCAAAATCTACTTTTAAAAAAGAATCACACTGAGTATCTCAGTCAACTGAGACAAATATGCCAATCATCATCTTCATCAGGTTGCTAGCTTTAGCATGTAATTATATTTTATAACGGCTGAATTGGTAGGGTTTTGCCGACAAATTAAAATATGTACATAAGATGTGGGATGTGGGTTGACCAGTCTTTTTTTCATACCCTTATATGGCTCAAGCCATGCGCATCAAGGGTGGACCTTATTGTATTCGTACCATGCTGGTGGCCCTTGTGCTGTATATGAAAGAGCGCATTGTGCTCAATTAGTTCATATTAAAAGCTAAGCCGTGACTTGGTTGATAAATGTGATGTCCCCCGAACTAAAGGTCCCGCGTTTAAAACCTATCTCATTTATAAAAAAATTAGTTAATATTAAAAAAAAAGGACTACTCACAAAATTATAATGCACTTTTAAAAAATTATGTACAATAAGTGTTAGTTAATATGAAGGAGAAAAAATTGTTTAAAAACTGTGAAAAATATTTTAAAAGGTGCGTTAAAAGGAACCAATTTGATAATTATCTCTCAATTATATCGGGAACCACCATATTCCATGTTTTTGGTTTTTGTGTACGAGTGGGAAAAAAAGAGACTGATGTGGATGATATCATACATTTTAAAGTTTTCTATTTTTGTTTTAAATTTTAGAATAATTTTTTTTATTCTTGTTTCTAAAATTAAAAATTAATTTATTCTATTTTTATTTTTAAAATTATTTTTTTTCTATTTTTGTTTTAAGGTCACCTTCGATCCCAACATGAAACACTGCCAATGACACTTTTATCTTAAAGCTAACCATTGTTAATAAATAGAAAAGTGACATGTTATTATTTTAACCATTTACAAACTGTCACATAATATATTTGATTGGTGAGAAGGAGATTAATCTCTTAAATATGGAGTTCAAACACGACCTAAATTTTAAAATACAAACTATTAGTAAGTAAAAAAATCTTTATTATTAGAAGAAAATAAATATACGGTTATTGATAACCGTTAAGTAAAAAATCTTCACTAAATAATCCAGTTTGAAATAGATGTGTTCTAAGTTGAACAGATGATACAATTTGTTCACTATTTTACCGAAAGTGTTCATTTTCTAGTTGTTCCTTTTGACTAAAGTTGTTCAATGTATATTCATTCATCTTGTGATATTATATCATCATTTTTAAATTCACGATGCTCATTTTTTTATGCCCGTAGTTTTGTTGTATCCATCAGCTCACCATTTACAAGATATTGAACTAAATTTAAATTTAAGAATAAAGTTTAAAAATGTTGAACCACTAGTGTCTTTTATCTGAGCTAGATGAATAAGAAACAACAAACCAATAAAATAATGGTAAGTTGTATTTACATTATTTGATTATATAATTTCTCTTGAACTACTAGTCTTGAATTTAAGTACAAATTAAAAAATGTTGAGCCCTTAATATCTCTTATCTAAACACGTGCTAGATGAATAAGGAAACCAATAAATAATAGTAAGTTGTATTTACATTGTTTTATTATATAATTTCCCTTGAACAACTAGCTCTGGATTTGTGAACAGATTAAAAAAATGTTGAACGCCTAGTATCACTTATCTCAACACAAACTAAATGAAAAACTAACGACACACTAATAAAATAATGGTAAATTGTATCAAAATTGTTTTATTATATGATTTTCCTTCAACTACTAGTCTCGAATTTGAACAACAAAATATGTGGAAACAATATCTAATAAATATTGAGCAAATTGGTTCAAAAAATTGAAGAACTAGTACAGCTAATTTAAGTATAACTTGATTGATTACAGAACGACCTACCAATCAAAAGATGGTGAGTTGTATTAACTTTGTTTAATATATAATTGAATAACTAGTCTCAAATTTGAATTAAAAAAACTTAAGAGCAGTGTGAACTAAACTTTGAACAAACAAATCAAACAACCAGTATCACTTATCTAAATATAAATTTGATGATTAAATAATGATAATAAAATTCAGAAAAAGTATACGTTATATTAATATTGTTTTCTATATAATTCAGGTTGAACAATTAGTCTCGCATGTGAACAGCTTAAACAAAATGTTGGATAACAATACCACTTATTTGACCAACTGATTCAAATTTGTCAACAATTTTAAAATTTATGAACGATTAGTTTTTGTTTGAACACAAAATTAATAATTAAAGAACAATAAACCAATAAAAAATAATTGATGAGTTGCATTGACATTGTTTTATTATAATTTTTTTAATAAGTGATTTATAATTTGAATATTACACAAATTTAGGAAAACTACTCGAGAAATCAGAATAAAATGTTAAATAACATGAATATTAACCTAACACTATATATAAAAAAAAGAATTATCAAAAATCCTAAACTATTAAGATATTTTGAAATTTGTGGAACAATAATAGAAATTTACTTTTTGTTTTTAAAAAATACACTAATATTGACACATATATAAATATACCACGCGCCAACGAATGGAAACACTATACAACATGCTTACCTAGAATGATCAAATGGGTAGGGTTCAGGTTGGGTCTGAAATTTGTTCTAAGCCCTTCAGTTTTATTTTTAATGTCCAGGTTGTCTTTTTCATTTATTAGGATCGGATCAGACTAGGTCCAATTTTTCCTAATTTTATTAGTACCTAACTTAATTTTTTCATCTTTTTTATAAATAATTAATATAATTTTAATATAATAAATTTTACATAAAATTTTAAATAATTAATAAAATTCTAAATAAAAAATTTACATAAAAATTCTAAATATATATTTAAATTCATACTGGTTGGACTTTTTCTCATACTCAAATTTGGTCAAAGCCCTACCCAGTTATTCGAGTATTATTTTTTTCCCCAAAACCACCCTAATTTTATCAAACCTAATTTTAGTTTTTTTGTCAAGTGGACCGAGCTGGGTTTACTGCCCTACCATGACCTTACCAAGAAACGTCCTGCCAAATGTTTTTTTTTTTTTCAAATTAAGGCGCGTTAATTTGTTTTATCCGGTTCTCTGTAATTATTTGCTTTGTCCCAAAAAAAAAAGAAAAAGGAAAAAAGTAAAACTTCCGGAAGTCTGGGAAAAAATATAGCATGTGCCGACCAACTTTAGCTACTAATTGCAATTCGCAAGAGTCAAGGCAATGTTCCGACTAAGCTACCTGGTGCCCGGTTCTTTGACAATTAATCATTTACAGCTCTTCTGACTTTTTTCAATAATTAATGGGTTAGATTTTCTTTTTGGCAATTTCTTGGTTACATTTGTATTTTGTCATAGATGTATTTTTATTCTATTAAAACTATACTATTAGTATATAAAATTTATACGGATATATTTAAATTTATATATTGTTGAAATTGTATTAGATATGTATAATGATTTCTTAAATTCTACAATAAGTTTACAAAACCTATAGAATTACTATATTCAAACTCTACCGCTATAAATTTAGTCAAAATAGAGGGACTGTTTTTTTAAAAAAACTAAATGGGTAAAGTTAATGCAACAAAACAAATCATATCAAATCAAAGTGGTGTGTAAATTCTTTTAAATAAGAGTTGTAACGTACTACATTCCGTATCTTCTTAACTAAGAAGATAACTAAAACTCACTTTAAATAAGCCCATTAAACACGTTTTTTTCTTCTTCACATTTATGTTTTCTAGCATTATTATCTAACTTATTTTGATTGTAACGCTTACACTTCATACCACTTTCAGCTGAGTACACCTTCCCAATATGGTGATAAGATATAAGTCATCTTCAATTTTACCCTAACTTTCATGGAGATCCCTATGAAGGAAGGTGTTGTTGACATCTACTTGGTCTATGACCCAACCTTTTTTCATACAACAACAAAGAGGGTTCATATAGTGTGAGCTTGACAATAGGTGAGAAAGTTTCCTTATAGTCCAACCCATGTCTTTGGATGTAGCCTTAATTTTATCTATAGTCGTACCTTTAATCTTTCTAGAGTGTAATCATCTTTAAAGTTTTGTTTTGTAGACCCACTTGCAACATGGGCTTGACCAAGGTCCAAGTATGGTTGGTTTTTTCATACGTCCAATTCTTGTTGCATTGGTTGCCACCACCCTGGGTCTTTACTAACTTCATTGTATGTCTTGGGTGTCTGAGCTTGTTTATGACCTTTGTAGTATGATGATTAGTGGTATGAGCACTGTAATTAACAATAGTAAGTAATAAACAAGGGTTTATGTGGTTCGATCTTGAATGATCTAGTTCACAGGGAGTTGATGAAGGTTTTTAGTAGAATTGGAAGAATACAGATGAAGAGATATAGTGAGTATCCTTGTATGTGTATAAATGAGACATTGATTGTTATTTATAGGGGCTCACCCTTCCGACTCGCTTCCTGTCTTCTGGTCGGACTAATGACATGGATCACCGTCATATGAAGAAGGGATGATGTCATCCGGGGTGGGCCTGTTAGGGAGGAAACTTCCTCACCTTGCTTGGTTGCCCCTAAATAACGGAAAGTTCACACATAGTCTTAGGGTATTAATGATGTGTCGGGAAGGTGTGCGAGTTGGTAACCACAAGTGTCTGAGTTAGTAATGACGGGTTGGCCGATGGGATTGATATGATAGGACGTCAGATCCGTGTCTACTGAGTCATGAGCGCTTCTATATGGTGACACAACTTGGTCGGGGTTTCAGTTGGTGAAAACCGACTATTTTTTAAAGACTATATGCTATTATCTAAGGACTTGGTTTCCTTTCTTGGTCGACTCCGGCCGGATTTGAGGTTCAGTAAGGTCAGCTTCCAACACTTGATGCTTGATGGCCGAGGTGAGGTTCTTACGTCCCGGTTGTTAGGTCCTTAGACGGATACATGTGCTTAAAGAGAATGAAACATGATTAGTTCTTCTAATGACATGGTTAAGGTGAAATTTATTATACCTTGCCAACATTAGTCCCTCAAGTCTCGCTTTTGGAGTTTACGAGAGAAGCGGGACTTAAGTTGTCTATGCTTTTTGTTGTGTAAAACAAAAAATTCAAGTGAAGGAAGGCTTGAGAGATATTACCCGGGTATACCCACTAGTCCTTTAAGTTTGTCTTTCAGATGTCTTGGGCAGGAAGTTGAACTTTTAAACGTTTGAAATGTTGGGGAAGATGAAGGGATGCCACGTGGTGCGATGTGGGTTCACTTTGGAAAATGAAGCGTCAGGTGACAGGACCGGTGTGAGGCAAAGCTTTGGTCAATAACTGACCGCGCGTTACCGATGTCATCTAAGCGCTGCTTTCGGCAGCAACTATTGTGTGGTTTAGGATATGTGGCTTGATTTGATTGGGGCGCTGACGGTTGTGAAGGTAAGGCAGGCGACCGTTGGGCTTCTTTAACTATAAATGATGGCGAGTTGGAGAGAGATTTTCACATCTAAACCCTTTATCTTTGTGGGTTATTCTTTCCTCTTGATTTCCCTCTTCTTCTCTTTCTCTTATTTTAGAAATGTCTTTCCCTATCGTTGTTCGAGGGATAGGTGTTCTTGCGAGTTTGAGGGAGCCAATTCTCGGTGGCAGGAGGCCGCCTCGGTGGCAAGAGGCCGCCTAACTTGGGTACTCCGATTGGTTGTTGGCATGACCAGGAACTATGATGGTGGAGATGAAAGGGGGATTTGATTATGAAAAAGGTGAGACGGGGGGGGGGGGGATCCCTGCTGGTCTGAAGGAGGATTCGATTCTGAAATATCGTACCTCCTATTCAGATTGGCGTTGGAGTCTCTGGGCCACTGGGGTTGCACCTTCTCCTTGATTCTATGTTGTGAGATCAGCCCAGACTGGCTAACATCGATGATTATGCAATGCAGCCTGGGTAGAGGAGGGGGTGGAGATCGTCTAGCTCATCACCCAAGGGAAAGTTGGTTCTCACAGCATCTTACTCCTTTCTTTTTTTGTTTCCCTAGACGCCTCTTGAGGAGGAGGGATGGAGCTCAAAATTTTCCAACAGGAGTCCCCTGAGCTGGTTTGGACCAAGCATGTCAGCTACGAAGGTGGTTGGGAGAAGCTGGATCTTTTCCGGTAGGAGAGTGGCGGTAATGACATCGACATGCATCTCTGAGTAGTCACTTAGTGTGAACAACCTTCTTCATGAACAAATGACATCGAGCGGTTCTGCGAAATCTGGGACCCAGACTCTAGCCGTGGTAGTTGGAGCGAGTAAGAGGCGCTTTCTGAGTGAACTGTCTACACGGCGGTGGAAGCCGATATAGATTGTAATGTAGGCCATTTCTTCTTGTAAGCACTTGTAGCTTCGGTCCCTGCTTATTTGTAGGCCAATTAGATTGTAGGTTATTTAAAGATTTATGATTAATAAATAGCACTTGTTACCTTCTCTTAAGATTTATTCTGCATACTCGTACTTGTGCTAAATTATTTTTTTGTGCGGGGAAAGAAAGCTGGTTTTTTTACCCGACTTTGGTTTTTCTCGCTAAGGCGTGTGAGCCGATGTTGTGCAAGGAAAGAACGTTGCTTTCTTGTGCACCCGAATCTGGTTGTTCTCATTGAGGGGTTTGAGCGATGTTGTGCAGGGAAAGAAAGCTGGTTTCTTTTCAACCCGACTTCGTTTGTGGTTCGCCGGATGACATGTGGCTCTACTTGAGAGTTACGGTTTTTAGGGGAAGCACTCCTTTGCTCCAACTACTTCGGCAAGAGCATAGATCCCCCAAAAAGAGTGGCTCTCTGGCCGGCCGGAAAGCATGGATGCTTTGTTCGAGGACTTGGTTTCTAGGAAACACTTCTTTGCTCCACTACTCGGCAAGAATACTGATCTTTTCAAGAAGTATGGCTCCCTGGCCAGCCGGAAAGCACAAATGCTTTGCCCAGAGACTTGGTTTTTAAGGATGTCACTTCTTTGCTCCACTAATCGGCAAGAGTATTGATCCTTTCAGGAAATGTGGCTCCCTAGCCAGCCGGATAGTGTAGGATCTATAACCGGGGACTTGGTTTGTGGGTAATCACTCTAGGGCCATGCTATGGGCCTTCTGTTAGAGGTATTTTTCCTTTAGGAAACCTGGTTCATTGGCCAGTCGGATGTCATATTATGCTAATTGGGGGACTTTGAGCACACGTTGAACACTTGGCGTGTAATAGTGTCGAGACTTGAGCGTTGTGCAGGTTCGTGTCTAGGTTCCCAATGGGTAAGAGGTCGAGTTGAGTGAGACCAAGTTGAGATATCAACTTTGAGATTGAGTTAAGAGATCAACTTTTGAGACCGAGCTTAGAGGTCAACTTTGATTTTATTAATGGCATTCGAGCCAAATATCAAAACTGTAATACAAATGTTTCATATTGTGTAGAATTATCTAAGGGTAGAGATTTTTTTAGTCGTTTAGGGTGCCTAGAATTGAAGATGACCCGACCATCATGATTGAGAAGTTGGTACGAAGCGGGAGCATTTCATTCAGAGACAATGCACGAGCCGTACCATTTGGGTTGTAGTTTGGAGTAGTTATCAACCGTTTGCAGGACTAAGTCCCCATGTGCAAACTCCCTTGGTGTAACCTTCTTGTTGTAGTACCAACCCACCTGTTGTTGGATTGGGTCTTGAGTCATGGGCACAACATCATAATAGGAAGGGTCATTCTGTGGTAGTTGTTGCTGACTTTGGGACTAAATCTGCAGAGCTTAGTTTGGGTTAGAATATGAAATTATTTTAACAAAAGAAGAAAAACTACCTCATTCTTGACATTCTTCTTGTATTTGTTGATAGATTGCAAGTAGGATCCAAGATCAGTAAGGATCCACTTGTCTAAGCTCTTGGACACCCTGGTGGAATCATGCTTTTAGACCATTCCTCACCCAAGTTATCAATGAATTTGTTATTCATGTTTCAGTTGATTCTCCAATCTTCATTTCTTCCATGGTTTTAGTAAGCTCCATAAATCTGGATAACATATCTTCAAGAAACTCATCCAGCTTACCAACAAAATTCTCATAGTCCATTTTATATTCCTAAACCTGGGATTCCCTCAACTCGATAATACCTTAATGGACTGCACAGAAGATGATTCCATATATCCTTTGCAACCTTCACTTGATAGACTCTTCTTTTTGTTAGCAGGGACAGACTAGTGTAAATGGCACGTACGCCATGCACATTTAGTTCAATACACCTTTTCTTCAGTAGTGTAGTATGCTTCTCCTTTGTCTGTAGGAAATGCAAAGTTTTCTTCAACCACAACTCTTCATAGTTATGAATTGAGAGATTCCGGGTGGGACTCCATCTCGTTTTTCCCAAATGGTAATTTATGGAAGTAGGCTTAGGATTTTCAAACTGCATTTTGTTGTTGGTGGTGGTACTGCTAATTTTTGTTATGATCGTTGAATGTCAGCTAATACAGGCTCTGATACCACGTGATAAGATTGAAAGTACTGACCAAGTTTGTCCGAGGTGTTAGACTCGGGCAGACTGGTTCTGAGACAAGTACAAAAGTACAAGAATAGGAAACCTTTTATTGAGAATTCAAACAGAATTTACAAACTTAATTTCATATACTTGGGGTTAGACAGAAAGACTCTATCTAACACCTACACCACAAGACAGTAAGAGTATATCAATATGGACTAAGGAGTATCTTGGAACATGAAGCTCTATAAGCTAGATAATGAATGTTATGCAGAAATAAAATAGTAACAAAGCTGAACAACAAATCTCTCTCTCTCTCTATCTCTCTCTCTCTCTCCTCTCTCTCTCTCTCTCTCTCTCTCTCTCTCTCTCTCTCTCTCTCTCTCTCTCTCTCTCTCAAAATTCTGCAATGTAGTCGCACACTTATTCTAGTGCTACAAGATGACTTAAATAGAAACTCAAAATTAACTTCAAACTAGGTGCTCCAGTCTTTCCACTAATTTAGAAATAGATAAAATCGTTCGCCACTCCTTAGGAAGTATGCTTACTTTGTGGTAAATTCTAATCTTCATCACTTGGTAAAATATCTTCAGCTTCAGCGCCAGTTACTCCACGTCTGATATGGGACCCAGGTAGGGATGACAACTGTGTCGGGTTTGGGTCAAGTGAAGCATCACCCGACCCATCCCCCATTTTTCACCCGCCCCACCCGACCCGACGCGTCACCCGTAACTTCATCACCCGTCACCCGTTTTTTTCAGCAAGTATTTTTTGTCTTTAACACCTTATATAAGCTTAAATTTTTTAAAAAAATACACTCATATTTGTTTAACAATACAATATACCACATAAACTAATGTCAGTAACATACTCAAAACATAGAGTATTAACCAAAATATTTCTAAGTTATCTCAACAAATATGGATAATATATTTTATTTAATATAATATAAACGGGTGACGAGTCAGGTGAACGGGTCGGGTGACTGGATGAAAAATGTTCACCCGACCCGTCACTCGCACGGGCGCACCCGTTTCACCCATTTTTTCAAGGGTTTTCACCCATTTTAGCGGGTTAGGTGGCGGACACCCGTCGCCCATTGCCATACTTAGACCCAGGTGATCGACTACGTCTGTCTTTCTCTTTTCAGTCAACTCTCTCTGTAAGGTAGATTCGGTGTTTAAACCTTGAGAGTTCTAACACTAGATATTGCAGATACTAGAAATTAGCGTAAACTTTATTTTAGGCAGTTAAATATCTGAAAGATTTAATGAAGTAGGTGGGCTTGAGGTACTAATTCCTGGTTAAAAGTAGTTGACCTAAAAACCTAACGACACACTTCGTGTCATTCCCGCTCGATCTCTTTTCACCAGAGAGACCTATTAATTATACTACATACATACGTTACGTACCTTACCAATCAGTAATCACCCACTCCTTTTAATTTACAAAGTCTAATAATAAAAAATATTCCAACATTATCCCAATATCATGTCCGCCGCTTCCCATCCAAAGCTCTGCATCCCTTCAACATCAAGGTACGCACAGTAGCTACCAGGGACATCATCGTCAATATTAACCACATTCCCACTTGTAGGAAAGTATCCGTCAATGATCCGAACCGGCTCCTCTTCAGGTGGAGACAATGTTGAGGAAGAGGAGGGTGAGAGTGATGTCGTGGTTAAGGGAAAGCGACCACCACCACCACCACTATTACCGCCGCCAGTTGGAGAAGATGATGATTGATGAGTAATGAAACGGGTCATGAGTTGGGCTTGTAATTGGAATTGTAAGTTGAGGATCTGAGCACGTGACTTGGCTAATTGGGCTTGAAGATCATTGACTTGCTTCTGTAGTTGGCAGATTGCGCCTGCACAGCCGTATACTGGGTCTCGAATTCTTGCGTTAGCTTCATACACCATGCTGCTTACTGCGTCTGCGCGCTGGGATTCAGGGAGTTCCTGTTGGGAGTATTTTAATTAATTAATAATGGTGAATAAGAAGAGTGTTTTTTTTTTTTGAGAATATAAAGTGAAATTAAGAGAGAATTGATAATGTAAGGTGCAGTACAATTCAATGCAAATGGTAGTGCTATCTGGGGAGGTAGTATGATTAGGATAGAAGCAGTCAAGATTTTGATTGTGACTTCTTGTTTTGTCGGTTATTGGTTCAAATGAAATATAATTTGAGTGTGTGTACATGGATTACTAGTGTGTGTGTGTGTACAGCATATTCAGTAGTACTATATTATATAATTAATTGAGTAGTACTATATTATATAATTAAGTATGTGAATGGAAGGAAGGGGGCATGGCAAATCTAAACCATATATGTATATATTCGCAAAAGTGTCATGTCATCTACAGAAGAGAGGAGAACCTTTATTCTGCAGACAAATTTAGAGAAGCTAGCTAGCTAGTTTTGATAAACCACGACCAAATATCAATGGCTTGTTAAATTTCAATTCCTTGTGTATCTAATCTACTAACTGTTGTTCCTTGGAGGCCGGGTCGTGAAGCTGATTGATTTATGGTCAAAAGATGAGGGCATTAGATACTACTACTTGTCGTCTCTCATCATTGTTAGACCTTAGTAAATTCTTCTTTTTCTC
Source organism: Limonium bicolor (assembly GCA_023374045.1). Classification (NCBI taxonomy): domain Eukaryota; kingdom Viridiplantae; phylum Streptophyta; class Magnoliopsida; order Caryophyllales; family Plumbaginaceae; genus Limonium; species Limonium bicolor. Next base: position 277,365,171 of record CM041781.1, read on the forward strand.
TTTCACGTACGCGACAATAAAATATAGTTTTTTTTTTTTTTAATTTTCCTCTGGCTTAAAGGAATACAGAGCAATTTAGAGTATTTTTTAAAAAAAAACCAAACCAAAGTGGGAAAAAGGAAAAGTAGAAAGCAGAAGAGAGGATGAAAGTCTATGATGGAGATATCATATGTGACCATTTGGGAGGCAAAATAATTATACTATATGGTTTGATTTAGTTTTAGGTGCTTTGTTATGACTTAGAAGGTAGGTGTGTGTGATTTGTCAATTTAACCCCACTTCCATATAATAAATTCTCCTCCAATAAAAGAATGATAAGGAAAGAAAAGGAAAATTTAAGAGGATTATTACAAGTGTCAATAAGGTACCTGGGGTCAAATTAAATTGGGTTCTAATGGAGGAGGACTTTCTCTTATTTCCTCTGTTTTTCAATTTATCTTTCACTTTTTCGATAAATGATCGCGGGGTCTGTTTCTTTTGTCTCACTCACACCATATCATTTTAACAAAGAACATGAATAATTACATTGTGTTTATCAGTAGAAACGTTAGAAACCAGCTATTAGCAAACAATATGAAATCAATTTTCCGCAAGCTTGCCGGTCAACAATTAATTAACTTAATGTACAATGTTCGTACCTGGAGGAATTTAATGATATTGCTGGCACCAAAAACCCGGTGTGCGGTGGTGAACTTAAGCGGCTCAGTGGGTGGGAAATAGGGTGCAAGCACGCAATTTTCCGCACACCTCCGTCTTAGTATCTTGCAAGCAGCGCAAGGACTGGCCACCACAGCATGATTGGGTCAACACTTGCTGTTGTTGCTGCTGCTGCTGCTGCTTTGGTGGAGTTGCAGGAGGAGAGCATGAAGTGGTTTTCATGAGAGTATTAGCGGAAGACGACTGATTATAAAACGGGGAAATGACTGTGGTGAATCCAGCGCTGGTGGTGGCGTCAGTTACTACTCCCATGACTTGTATATTTCGTGTTATGTCTTCTTCTAGAGAGGAAGAGTGAGCAGAGATGGAGAATGTGTGTCGGGCGGGACAGAGGAGAGAAGGAGAAGAGAAGAAGAATGAGTCAGTCAGTCAGACAGACAGATCAGACTGAAATTAAGAGCAAGTGAGCGTGTGTAGAGTAGTAAGAGGAGTGCAGTGGTGGGATTATTTTGGACGAAGAGAAAGTACAAAGGCATAATTATATATAGATAGAGATAGACATAACGTAAAAATGATAAAAGTAATCAAAGGGACGATGACGCAAGTATTATTTTCCGGTGGAAAAATTAATAAGACTTTTGCACTACTACGTGGCTGCTCCACTTTCGTTTAGTATATAACTAACTGGTACAGTTTTGTTTCTTTCAAAAGAAAAAAAAAACAACAATTAAGTAGATAGAGAAGTGGGATTATTATTTCAATTGGTAGGTTGATATACTTTTGGCTTTATATATAATCTTCTTATGAAAATGTTTTTTCTTTCTTTAAGTTTGAAAACGGTCCAGAACTAATCTCATTTTTTTCAAGATTTTCCAGCTTCATATCAAGTCCATTTACATACTAGCTAACTAGGCTACCAACCATTGTTTTTTTTTTTTCTTCCTCTTTTTTCTTCGGTTAATTAGGCGCGCATTAACCAGAAAGTCACCTATCTAAGACAATTTCACCAGCACGAAGAACAGAGTGTATGGTATGCAAAATAACTAATAAATATAGTATAACTTACTTTGGATTGGAGTGCAATTAGATGATTAAGTAGGATATATATATTATATAGTTTTAAAAACAGAAAATGGCGTGTCATTGGGATATATATATATATAGTTGGCTAATAGCTTGTAATTAAGGAAATTATCGATATAAGAAATTCTATTAATTAAATCACCTTTTTTTTCTAAAATAACGAAACCATCATAGATTCATTATTTCTTGGGATATTATTTCAATGTTGTAAATAGATCAATAGTTCACTATATAATTTCTAACAGGAGTTATTGACCATCTAACTTTAGAGGCCACCTTTGATTCTTGTTCAAAATGGATCGTACGTTTTTGGGAGAATTTGATTTAGATTATTCCAATCAGGCTTGATATTACTTGGTCATTTTTCAACGTCAGGAGAGTGAAGAAAAATTTGGAAGCAAGCAAACCTATCATTGACTCCTTTCATAGTTTGTACCATGCATTTTCGATTGCTACTCTATGTACGTAATAAGTTACAAAGATATGATTATTAATGACTCGCGATAAAGTCATTTGACTATATACCCTAAAGAGGGTACCCACTTACATACGTCCATGAGATATTAAGGAAGCTGTATTATCAGATGATTAATAATCCTATGTGATGATAAACTATATAGCTTAATTATAAATCTAAGTGTCAAAAAGTCATACATACATATAACCCTTATCCATCCCGAGTGGTGGTCGATTGGACTTACTATCAAAATCTTTAATTTCTTCCATTGGTAAACTTTTCAGCGTCTTCATAACAGAATGTCTCTACTGCGTGTGGAATTTTTTTAATGTTTACGCCATGTGATGCACATGACTTTGCGTTAGATCATTCTCCTCCAAGTCGCACACAACTCTTGAGTGTTGAATTGAATGTTAACTTACATTCAACAAACGTAGCTGCTTATGCTTCTAGAATGGGCAATATGTCTTCCCTTTTAATTACTTGTGTATACTAAATATTGCCTACTGTATAGATCTTTTAGTCATGTTCAAAAATATAGATCTCTTAGTCTTACTTTGACGCCTATTATCTGTACGTAATATTAGTTCCACGTTATTATTTTTTTCTCTAATTTTAGGCAAACAAGATATCTGGCCTGATTAGGGTTTCGGTTAGATCATTTTATATCATGATTGTTTGGATCAAATTAAATTTCGGTTTGTTTGAGGACGACTGGTAAGTTAAATAGGTTATAAAGTCTAGGTTTTTAGAATTCACGACCATCAACAAACAAAATAATATTTTAGAATTCATATCCTAAATTTCATGTTTTTGGGTGTATATATATACCACCGGCACCTAGTACCTCTAGGTCACATTTTTACCTCGATTTGATAGTTTTATAATGATTATAAATAGTTTTAGGGATGATTGAAATCGAGTAAAACGTTTTAAGAAAAATGGGCGAGGGTTATGATGTAATCCGTTAGTTCTTGAGGATAAAAAATGAATAAACTGCTATTAGGTTTTCTGAAAGAAAAAATAAGAAGGGACGCCACGCCACAACATCCCTTTTCGTTTGTTCCTTCATCGGGGAATTCGTCCACCGTTTAGCGTACGGGTGTTAATCCCGTTCATTTGATCATGGGTAGTACGGACAGTCCTAAAACTAGAAGGAAGTTGTTTTACATAGGTATCTCATCTACCTACAATACATTTTTCATTATAGAAAGTACATTAATATATTCAGTACAATACATTTGTGTAAGAGCGTTTATACCTTGATAACAAGAGTGCAGTTCTGCATTCCGCATGAGTACATCTTTACATTTATGAATAGCACATTCGTCATTGATCAAAAGTATATATTATTACACTCAACAAGAGTACATTTTACATTTAACAGAGTATATTTTTCACTAAACAAGAGTAAATTAGTTATTGACCAAGAGTATAGTTTTCTGAAACTTGAATAACAAATGTACTTTCAGTCTTAAGCAAATATACTATCGATAACCTCAATATATACTACTATGATCTTAATGATATATTAATATTAATTGGTCTATCATGTTGATATTCTTCCAGATCGGACGTTTACATATTATATAATACTTCAAAAACATCCCATTAGCTGTACGTTGGAATGTTATGAAAGTCTATATTCTTGTCCAGCTTATTAGTTTTCATCCTAGTTGAAGTTAACAATCATTTTTCTCTCTAGCTTGTATGATTTTCAAAACTGGAATTTTCTTACAGTTGCATCTCTGGAATACCAAATGATACTATAATTGAACAAACTAGCCTACTATGAGTATTATTAATGCATACATATGATATATAGTGTTCATTCAATGAGTCGGTCAAAATGAAAGCGACGTAATCAGTAAGCAAAAAGGTTAGATTGCGAGCTTAATAAATGAAACGTTGGAGCTATCAAAACCTTTAAACCCGACTCTACTTAATTAACAATCGTAATCTCTCTTACTAACAAAACAAGTGCATTTTTGACCAAGACCAACCTACCTACATCTACCGAAACGAATTAATTCTCTTATGTATGTAACCCGGTTGGTTTCCCCTTAATTCGGGTAATCACTGATGCTATTACACTTATTTCAACAACAGCAAGTGAAAGACACGTACGCATACGTGTCATTTAATCAAGGAAACAATGTCTTGCCCAAAATATAACATGATCAGTCTGTTCAAGATAAGCCTCCCAATTAATTTCTAGGACATTTTCTTCACTTTATGTTGTAGGCCAATCGATTTGTTCACTTTAGTTGTCATTCATACGATCAGACCGACCACTATATATAAGTTCATTTTAAGATGCATCCTGACGTGATGCTCAGTCAGTCAAAAGAAATTGTCAACACTAAAGCCTAGGATTTATATATATCATGCTCATGATACGTATGAACACACCCCCAAACGCACGCCCTTATCATCATAGTTTGATTAGTCTAAGTGATAAAAAAAGACGGAGACAGTGGATTTACTTTACATTTTCCTCCACTTTTGTTTCCTTTTTAAAGGTCTTATTTAATTTGGGTTCAATTCAATCTTCCTTTTATTTTAACAGAACACTTTAAATTTTATTAAAGCAAAACGATTACAATATATAGGACACTAAGGACGAGTTAAAAAAGGGTCTACCAAAATTAAACAACGTAAAACAGACTGACAAACATGTGATTGGGTTTTTAGAGCTCTATATACAAGAGAGCATATCCCCTTCCAACATCAAAACCAGCCAAAAATGACGAACTAATCTTTCTATGGAGAAAGGCACTTTATATATCTATTTGCTTGATGGTCTAGTTTTTGCTAATTGTAATGGATAAAATTATGTTGATGGTGATTGGCTTGATCATTGGACCGAAAGCTTCGGCATAATCGATCGATGCCAAACTCTTGGGTGCAGTCTTGGGTTGCGCCTGTCTATAGAGCCATCTGCTCGAAATTAATTTTGTGCGTAAGACTCATATAGACCATAACATGTTTGCACCGCGCGCGAGGAGGGTACAAGCTAGTGTCCAGGTGCTTGTTTAGCAAAATTTTGATCATCTTGTATCGCTAGCTGGATGCCAACGCCTGGGTGAATGTGGGATAGTGACTGAAGTGATCACGGTAGCAAAGCAATCCATGCGTCGGCTCCATCAGACGTACTTGAACATTGTCATGATGAGATTTGTTGCTGATGGTTTGGTGAAGGTGAAGGAGGTGAGTGTTCAGTAGTAGGGGTGATTTGAAGCTGCTCATTGTCCGTAGGGGTAGGTAAGTTGTGGTGGCAAGGTTAGGTATGATTGTGGATCAAGGGTTAAAAATTAATTAATGTTTAGATGCAATATTTATTTATTGGATCGCTTAAAAATTTTACAATAGAATTTATTACAAACAGATGGATCGGTCAGCTCAACCTGAACCAAAATCCAATTTTGACTCCTTCATTCCTACCGATGTGTTTTCTCTAATTTACTTTTTAGCGTGTATATCATGGATTTTGTTTATAATTACATGTAGTTCCCTTTCTTACATTTATTGAAAAATCATGTATTATTTCACGTCCCTCTTTTCTAGGTCGTTATATTGATGATATTAAGGGTGTTAAAATCAGATTTTGGATCAGCTTGAATTAACGGACCCAAAAATATTTGAAGTTAATCCAAATATTTCTTTTACACAAATTTGGAATGGATTGACCTGATTATATGGAATGGATTGACCTCATTCCAATCTGTTTTGTATATTTTTATTTTTTTTTAGATTATTCAATATGTAACATAACATTCAAAATATAATTAATTATTAAACACAACAATTAGTAATTAGTTCAAAAACCTAAAACGGGGTTTCAATAACTTAACCCAAATGTAACTCAAAAATCTTTTCAAATTACGGGCCAATTTCAGATTCGGATGAAAACTGATATCCCGGATGAAATAAAACAATTTTGATCAGTTATTGTATACTGCTAATCCCAATTGAAGAATTCAATTTTCCTTAAGAAAAAATGGGTATTAGAATGTGGAATATCATTAATAAGAAAAGTTTTCATTGTTTCCTTATAATTGGGTATCAAATTCTACATCCTTCCATTCCACCTTGCACCATATTTTTTTATCAAGACAGTGTTCTAGGCAAGCAGTTCAGACGACATTGGAAATTTGGGCAATATATTTCTTCAAAAAAAAAAAAATTGGGCAATATACGAAGCTTATCTGAATATTGATACAATAAAAAAGCTCTACCAAGCTCCAGCGGATTGTAATTAAAATTCAGCATCACCACAACGCCTTTAAGTATTAAAAGCTTTTGCGGCTGAAATGACTGCCGTAGAAATAGAAGCTGTACCAGATAATTAATACATCAATAGTAAGATGGTTAATGAAACCGGCAGAATGTGAATATAGAAAGAACCCATCACATTCTTTCTCACCTTTTGACGCACCAGATCCAATGCAAAAGCACCCATGTTTGCAGTCTACACATCTGATAAATTACCATCTATCTTCAATAAGACAATAACAAAGCACCAATGAAATCTCTCAACATGGATAATTTAAGTAACAACAACAACAACCTATTTTCCACTACAATAAAAGAGAGTAGCTCTTCCCAACTACAGAACCTAAATAACAAAAAGGGACCCGCAGATCGGGCAAAAATTCATGGATATTATGATACAGTAGCAGTTGAAATGTCAGTTTATTTTCAAACATCCAAGTCAAATCTTGGGTGCTAATTGTACAAGCTTCCTTGCCCACTTTTTTTCCAGAAATACACATGTGCCTCTGCCGACTTTACTACTGCACAATCACAATAAAACAGAAAAGTGGCGTCCTTTGCACCCACCAGTGTTCTAAATAAATAATAGATCATCGTACAGCGAAGATCCAGGTTTGGTTTTAGCCTCAACACTAGAGAGCGTGAATCACAGTTTTCCTTTATCCGCAGACATAGAAGAAAAACGTTCACCTGAAATGCCCAACAAAGCTCGTCATTAAAAATCACTGCGAATTCACAACGGAATTCGCAACATACCCTATTAAAATAAAGAGTTTTACACCCAATATAACTAAAATACTGAATTCATTGGTGACTGGTTTTAGCAATAATACATCATATGACATGCATAGGATGAATCATTCCTAGCTTAAAGTTACAACTGACGCAGTTTAAACCGCCATGCTCAACACTTGATATATGCGGATCACATGCACTTCACCCAACCATTTCAGAGGCCACAAAGAACTTTCAAGCTTAAATGATTTTTCCAAATATAGGACCCAGAGCATCATCACTTTAAATAATTAACAATAACCTATAGCAGACATACAAACTTCGACCCTAATAAAACAAGATCAACCGTTGACAAGCTTACATACATTCCTCAGCTGAGAGAGGAAACCGCTGATCCTGACATGCTTTTTCCCTTGCTCTTCCCATTCTGTTTGAAGAAGTCCTGAAGAGCAATAACATTAACGGTCGTGTTCTTCAAGCTCTTCAACGCTTCTGCAGTGGCCAGAGCCCCAGCCACTGTAGTTATTACTGGAACCTTATAGGCCAAAGCCATCCTCCTAAGCTGCATCCCATCAATCTGGTCAAGATCATCTCCAGAGCTAGTTATCACCATCAACTGGATCTGCCCATTTGCAACCATATCAGCAGCATGGGGTCTACCCTCATGCATCTTCAATACCCTTTCAGCTGGAAGCCCTTCAATATCGAGGAGCTGGGCAGTCCCTGCTGTGGCTACGATTCTGAATCCGATATCTAAGAATGCCCTGGCTAGGCCAGGAAGTTGGCGCTTGGTCATGTCGTTCAAGCTGAGGAAAACAGTTCCTTGTGAAGGCAGTTTCTGCCCAGCTGCAATCTGGGCCATGGCAAATGCCAATGCGAAATCATAGTCAATGGCCATGACTTCACCGGTACTGTGCATCTCCGGGCCCAACAGAACGTCACATCCAGGGAATTTCTCAAAGGGGAGAACAGCTTCTTTGAATGATATGTGTTTGGGAATGATCTCGTTGGTGAAGTTGAGGTCTTGCAGGGACTTTCCAGACATGACCAAGGAAGCATATTTCGCCAAAGGATGCCCTATTGCCTTGGAAACAAAAGGAACAGTTCGAGATGCCCGTGGATTGGCTTCAAGCAAGAACACCTCACCAGAAGCTGAGATTGCATACTGGCAATTCATCAACCCGCAGACATTCAGTCTCTTGGCAAGCTTAACAGTCCAGGAACGGATTGTCTCCAGACATTTTGGGGGAACAGTTTTGGTGGGCAAAGAGCAAGCAGAGTCACCAGAGTGAACCCCAGCCTCTTCGATGTGCTCCATGATTCCACCAATCACAACATTACCATATGAATCAGCCAAGGCATCCACATCTATTTCAATTGCACCAGACAAGTACTCGTCAATCAATACAGGTTGGCCTGGGTCCACCTTGAAAGCGTTTTTCAAGTAAGTCACAAGCTTTTCATCATTATAAACTATTTCCATCGCTCTGCCGCCCAAGACATACGATGGCCTCACAACAACAGGGTATCCAACATCCGCAACAATTTTTAGAGCATCAGATTCACTTCGAGCAGTATCACCCTTGGGCTGGACAATTTTCAACTCGTTCAGAATTGCATTAAAGCGCTTTCTGTCCTCTGCGGCATCAATAGAATCAGGAGATGTTCCCCAGATTCGTACAGGCCCAGCTCCACTAGCACTTTGAGGCTTGAACTCGTCCAAGTATTTCTGGATTGGAAGAGACAGCTTCAATGGGGTTTGTCCACCAAACTGAACAATGATTCCATCAGGTCGTTCAAGGTCAATGACATTGAGAACATCTTCAACAGTGAGAGGCTCAAAATATAGCCGGTCACTTGTGTCATAGTCTGTGGAGACTGTCTCAGGGTTTGAATTCATCATGATGGTCTCATACCCAGCATTCTGCAATGAAAGACAAAATCAAACAGAGAATAATGAGAATTTAAGAAACATATGACTCAGGCAAGTAGGCAACGATAATAACAAAGAATTATTCTCACTGCCACAGTCCACTATTGGGATCATAAAGGACAGATGACACATCATATAGTTAGTCCCAGCATTGTCTGTGGAACTGTCAATGCCAAAAAACAGAGAAGCAAATAGATAATGACCAGACTATTATGTAACGCTTCCAACTAACATGACCAAATCTCATCGGGAATAACCTTACAGATAGGGTACTCAATCACACGTTTAATTAAAACAAGCAACCAACTACCAATAATAGAATTCAGCAGCAAGCTCAAGGAAAGAAAAGGACAACTTTTTCTTTTGTTGGATTGGTGGATATGAAAAAATATGCACCACTAACTTCTACAACATGATTTCCATTCAACAATTTTATGTTAGTCACTATCCAGATGACCATGTAATATGATAGTAAAAGTAATGATGAACAATGGAAACAGGAAGAGACAAACCTGAAGGGCAAACGATGTATGGCAACAGCAGTAGTCAAATTCAATGCCTTGGCCTATCCTGTTTGGACCTCCTCCTAAGATCAGAACCTTCTTTTTTTTGGTAGGGAATGACTCACATTCAGCATCATAAGATGAGTACATATAGGGAGTGTTGGCCTCAAATTCTGCAGCACAAGTGTCGACCCGTTTATAAGCTGGTTTAATCCCCATCGATAACCTCTTTGACCTCACCTCTGTCTCTGTACACTTTGTTGCAAATGCAATCTGTTTATCACTGAAACCTCTCTTCTTCAGCTCATGGAAATCTTCGTTTGTTAGATCAGCTAAGCTACGAGATAGCATATACTGTTCCGCATCAACTAATTCTTTGAGTTGAGTGAGGAACCATTTATCAATATAACTTAGCTCAAAAATATCATTCACACTCATTCCTTTCTTCATGGCAGCATACACAGCATGGATCCGATCTGGGTTGGGAACCCTAATGTTGTACTTAAGTTTCTCCCAATCTGACTCCATTTGTTCCACTTCTCCACAACCCCATCCAGAGTAACCAAGTTCCAGCGATCTAACTGCTTTCTGGAAGGACTCTTGAAATGTTCGACCCATGGCCATGGCCTCACCAACAGATTTCATCTGGGTTGTTAATATTGGCTCAGAACCAGGAAACTTCTCAAAGGCAAATCGAGGAATCTGCAAAACGTAAGATATGAGGAAGCTCAGCAAGGAACATAGAGAAATCAAGTACAGGGCATCAACATCCAATTCTGCCCAATTTAAAAAAAAAAACATCTCGCTTAATATTATAGCAGAGGACAAGATAAAAATATAGCATCAAAGGTTATCAGATGAGTTGAAACAGAAAAGATTTTGTACTGAATTTCCTCTCTTAACATGCAGTTTTTGAATCAAATAATAATGAAATAAATGCCTATATGTTCACTAGAAATGGTGAAAAGTTGAGAACAAATAGACCCACATTAACATGTCTTTGTAACCATAAATTTCTCATTATACGTCAACTAACATTGCTCCTATGCTGCACACTGGTTTAGAAGGCCCAATTCTCGCACCAGACTCTTTTGAGAAATGATAATTTTTCTGTGTAAGAAAAGACAAGATAATGAGCGGAAAAAGTCTCAATAAATAAAGTACCATCTATATCAACACTGAAAAAATTTCAGACCACCATGGCACATTTAAACGTAGAAGAATAAACGTTTTTGAAGGGGAAAAAAGAACAATAAGCATGTGGACTTACCTTGGTCACTACATAGTCGATTGAAGGTTCAAAACTTGCTGGAGTCTTCTTGGTGATATCGTTCGGAATCTGATCCAAAGTATATCCAACCGATAGCTTGGCAGCCATCTTAGCAATTGGAAAACCAGTAGCCTTTGAAGCCAAAGCAGATGACCTCGAGACCCTCGGATTCATCTCAATAACCATTACTTCCCCATCTACAGGGTTTACAGCAAACTGCACATTGGATCCACCACATTCAACTCCAATCTCCCTTATGATCGCGATTGAATAGTCCCTTAGCCGCTGATACTCCTTATCTGTCAAAGTCTGAGCTGGAGCCACAGTGATGGAATCTCCGGTGTGTACGCCCATTGGATCAATGTTCTCAATAGAACAAATAATCACGACATTGTCGGCCAAATCTCTCATCACCTCAAGCTCGTACTCTTTCCAACCAAGCAAAGACTTCTCCACCAAAACTTGAGTTGTCAAACTAGCAGCCAAACCAGACTTGCAAATACTCTCAAACTCCTCCTTGTTGTAAGCGATACCTCCCCCAGTCCCACCAAGTGTGAAAGCCGGTCTAATAATCAATGGAAACGCACCAATTCTGCTGGCAATCTCAATACACTCATCCAATGTTGTCCCAATCCCAGAAGGCGGAGTCTTTATTCCAATCTTCCTCATAGCTTGCTTGAACAAGTCACGGTCCTCTGCCTTCTTAATGGCTTCCAGCTTCGCTCCAATCAACTCAATCCCGAGTCTCTCCAATGCCCCACTCTCGGCCAATGCAACAGCCAGGTTGAGCGCCGTTTGTCCACCCATGGTGGGCAAGAGAGCATCCGGCCTCTCCTTCTCGAGAATCTGCTCTACGAACTCAGGGGTTAAGGGAGCAATGTAGGTTCGATCGGCCAACTCCGGGTCGGTCATTATAGTAGCTGGATTTGAATTCACCAGCACAATCTCGTATCCTTCTTCTTTCAAGGCCTTGACGGCTTGAGTCCCCGAATAATCAAACTCGCATGCCTGCCCAATTACAATGGGTCCGGCGCCTAAAATCATTATCTTTTTCAAATCCGTCCTCTTTCCAATTTTCTTGGCGTCGAGTGCCGAACTGTTGTTGGCGGAGGTGAATCCATTCTGACTTCGAATTGGATGTGCCCGTCTCAGCGATATTGAGAGGTAGGAGAGTGAGCTCCATCCCAAATTTTTGCTTGAGAGAAAAGTAAGAGATTGAGAGTTGAGTGTCGGAAGAGAAAGCTTGTCTGGAACGGGCACGGAGAGTGTATTGATTCGATCCAAGGATGATCCACATGGACGCATGCAAGAAGCCATTGAAGCCGGGTATGGAGAAGCGCGGAAAGAGGGTGACTGAGCGTTATAGAGACTGCGAGTGCGCGGTATAACAGAAAATTAGGGTTGCTGCGCGGCGAAGTGAGAAAGGAGGCCACGCGGCGCACGGGTACACTGTTGAGTTTGGCAGCTATTAGTCTATTACACACAAAATACTAGTGTGGATAAAAATAAAAACTGAAAAACTATTTGCTCTCACCACATTACTAAATGGTGTCACTTTCTTGACAGCAGGCTGGGCTGGGGCAGGGGTTGGTAGAGTTGTCCAGCAGCTATCAGTGTTGTAGCGGACCAGCCCATATAGCCGCCCAACAGCTGGAGTTTAGTCTGTTGTGTGTTACTCTCAAATATATTTTTGGGAAAATTACATATTCATGACTTTAATGAAATTACATAATCTATCCATGTGGTTTTAAAAATTATTTTCCCCATCCATGTGGTTTTTCAAGTTTTACATCGAGCAATGTTTCTATTTTTGTTCAATTCAATAGATGCTTAAACATTGTCCGAAATTGTTGAAAATTTACATGGACGATGCTAAAGTGATATATTTTGCTTCAGTGAGAAATCTAAAGTTTTTAAGCTTAAATATGACATGTGGGGCCCGATGAACATGTCACATGTTTCATTAGGTCCCACGGACTACATTTAAGCTTAAAAAACTTTAGATTCGACATAAGATCAAAATATATCACTTTAGCATCATACATATAAATTTTTATCAATTTCGGAGAACATTTAAGCATCTTTTGAATTGTACAAAAATTAGAAAAGTTGTTGGATGTAAAACTTGGGAAACCACATGGGTGAGAAAAATAGTTTTTCAAACCACGTGGGTAGATTATGTAATTTCACCAAACGTCATAGGTGGGGCATGCAATTTTCCCTATATTTTTTGATGTTTTGATTGTCTGATGGTAGTTTGCGGGTTGTCTTCGACGTTTTAACTTTCTATTGGTGATTTTTAGGGTGTGTGTTGTGGGATAATTAAAAAAAAAAATTGATAATGTCACTACTGACACAATAGATTTTTAGTGTTTGTGATACATAAACCCTTCACTATAACCCATAAATAACTCTTTGACAAAGTAGATTATACATTTGTCTTAATATATTAAAAAAGTAGTAAAAAAAGGCAAAAATTAGTTTATTAAGCTAATGCATGAAAGTTTTCTTTTTTGAAAAGAGTAATTAAAATGTTGTTTAAACGATGTGTTCAAAATTTTGGTACTTATATTTCATGATATTTTTTTATAAAAAATACCAACTTCCTTATTATTTTAGAACTGAAAAGGTCATCTTTTTCCCTAATAGTTTTACTCCTATTTCCCCTTCGATCTACATGTTTATGTCAATTTATTTCATCGAATTACCTTGTCACCGTAGAATCACACTTGGAGGAGAACTTTGCTTACAGATTGAAAATAGAGAATGAGAGATTCAATTAGTCAAAGTCGTGTGTCTTATTTCATGGGGATGAACCCCTATTTATAGTGATTTCCAAGTTTTCTAGAACTGCCAGCCTGTCATTCTGTCTAACTATCAGGCTGTCGCTTTTAGTTTGTTAAGCTAAGCGTAATGCTTCGTACTTATTGTTCTATTTCTAATTATCTGGTCAGACGTACGTAGGTGCCTGGCCGCTATCTATACTTAGTTCCTTGACTATCGACCGGTCGCTATTTACACTTGTCTTTTGGTCCTTGTGTATTTTACAGGTGACTGGTCGTTGCCCTATCCTTGCCTATTTTTCCATCTTGGTGTAGTAAGCTAGTTTATCTTCTTTCGGTCCTTCCTTCTCTGGGTTGGTCTCATTTTTCCCCTCTCCAAGAACTATTATATCTTTAAAATGTATATTATTTTTGATGGTATTTAATAAAATTTTGTAAAAATTATTCAAAAAAATGTAACATTTAAATATTTTTATTTATAATATATACAATTTATTATAATATTTTTAATAATCTATATTATTTTACTATATTTTGATTTTTTGTATTTTGAATTTTTTAACACCTTGTGACACATTGTGAACTTTTAAAGTAGTTTGCTAACTAACATGGTATATTTGTTTTTTTTTTCTAGTGGTCAACGGCTATAGTGACATTTCATGACTTTCAGGAAATATATAGTGGCATTTTATAATTTTCTTTTTTTTCATTAGTACTTCATGAATTAGCTAAACTGTATCAGTATTTCATTAAATAATTCACTATGGTTCATACCACTGCATGTAAGTTTCAAATCCAGGACCTTTGATTCCTCTATATCACTCCTCTACCGAAAAGCCACATGGGCTTAACAACCATTGCATCTTCTCAAGTAGAAACTCAATAAGGAACAATTGTCACTAACATCAGTCCAACTTAATCAACGGGTTTACAAATCATCTCAACAGTAGACCGTGGCGACAAAGAGGATCATACCCACCAACTTAGATTTTAGGGGATTCAAGTGTGGGCGTTAAAACTCGTCAAAAGATGGTCAACGATGTCTCGCAAGAGGTCGATTATATTGTAGCAATGCAAGGTGAGCTCAACTCCTTCGAGCGTAATCAAGTATGGGAATTGTTCCCCATGCCAACCCATCAGAGGCAATAGGCACAAAATGGATATTTCGCATCAAGTTAGGTTACTTAGATCAAAGTACTTGTAACAATGTCCGTCTAGTCGCCAAAGAATACAATCAAGAACAAGTTATTGACCACGATTAGATCTTTGACTCCCCTCGCACATCTTGAGCCCATTCAAATTGTGGTTGCTTATGCAACTTACAAGAACTTTAACTTGTATGAACGTGTTGTAAAGATAGTGTTCTCGAATGTGTATAGATTTTAAAGGCTCAAACTAATCATGTTTTATTTTTACTCTGGAAAACACTTTATGGTCTTAAATTAGCACCTCGAGCATGATATGAAAGATTTTTTTTTTTAGAAAATGATTTTTCCAGAGGTAAGATAGATAAGACCTTAATTACTTTATATTTAAAATCAAACATGTTGCTTATTAAAATTTATGTTGATAATATTGTTTATGATTCTAACTAATTCTCTTATCCAAGGAGTTTTGACGTCTGATCAAGTTCCATATGAATCACTTAGAAGAACTAAAATCCCACTTACAAAATTTGATGTGTGCAATATATACAAAGAAAAAGTAAGCTAAAATGATACCAATTTCATATGCTAGTGAAAAAAATGCCATTGACATTCTTCATTCACCATCCTTTCTGTAGATCTGCTTCAGTGGCTTGTTTGTTTAACCCACTCATTCTTCTTTCCGGCTAAATCTTGTTCAAACGCCCCCTTAAAATATAACCTGTAGTATGTTTAACGAAAAGAAAGAAAAAGCCTAAATGGCATGTCTTGTTCTTATACAGCATGCATTTGGGAGCAAGAAACCAAACGGTTAATAAATAATAATGATGCTAATCCAAATTGGAGGGTTATTATTGCAGATAGAGAATGCATACGAGGAAGAGTTCGACAGAATTGTGACGAATGCATTTTGGGGTTTCTCTTTGGTAATCAAAATGGGGCTTTAAACGCCCAGTGGAGAGCTCAGACAGAGCTAAAATTACTTACAACTATGGCTTTCCAAGTAAGTTAAAGAAAACTTTTTTCCTTGGTATACGAATCAAAGCTGGCTGCATTGGCGAGGTCATCTGCCACTGTATTTGCTTCCTTGTATATAAGCTTTAGCTGTACACTGTATTCCCTCTTCATATATACATTCATAGACAGCTCTATACAATTGTTTCAAGGAGTGTAACATAAATTTCCCAGCTTCATGTTCCATCCATAAAACCCAAGGCCTTTCACTGTTTCTAAAAACACCCCCAGCTGTAGCCATTTCCATGCTGCTATCTTTTCTTGCCTCACCGATCTTACAATTTTATCATGGGTGATCAGGGGGTAGCTCCCATCATGTATGTTTTCTTGGGCATTTCTCTGCCACTGTATCTTCTTCTGCTGATCTCTGTCTTTCCTCTTGCCTATCTTCTTGATATCTCTTATTACTCCACAGCCAAAGTTGGTGACAAGTGATCATTAACACAATATTCCAGTCAACCTGTCGTCTTTCCTATTCTCATGTTCAAAATTGTCCAAAATTCACTCATGTAGGGATCCTGGGAAAAAACAAGTCCTAGTATTCCCTGATCAATTAGCATTCCCTGATCAATCAGCTTGCTCGGTAAGCCACTACTTACTTCCTTACCAACCATGATCCATTATAATCAATAAGTCTTATGTTGTGTAACAGATCTCTGTTGATCAGACGGTGGATTAATAATAGCTTGATGATAAGCCAAAATAACACTGACCTACCTTACCATTCGAAGAGAAACTCCACCAAGTGAAACATGGCCCTCCTTTAGAGAGATTACACATTTGCTTTCATCAATTCCCCAGGCAAAAACACAGACATTATCTTCGATACTCATTGTTCAATAAATTAATGGGTTCAACCATCACACACTGCCATCTCGTTCCCTTATCCAATAAGTTCCTTATTTTGACCATGCTCCTCCAGACACCGCAAGACAAGCTGGAGTAAGTAGTTTGATCTGTCTGGTGTGTGTTGGAACACTCCAGCAGTCAGAAGAGGCAAGCAGTGGTTGTTGATAAGATTTGCCAAGGAACTCAAGTTCTGTAAGACTAAATAGCTGTGTTTTCTTAGTGAAAGTGTCTCTTTCTGTTTTGATGAAAACTACTGCTTTAGTGCGGTAGAATTTTTCCTTTTTCTGATGTTCTGGGCAGGAAAACCCTCTAGTTGGGGTTAAACAATTGGGGTTAAACAATGGTTTTTGCCATTGGGTTTCAGCATTTCTTCTTGATATCGGTCGCTATTAGTGCAATTTGCACAATGTTATCATCTGACCTTAGAAGTTTTGCATCAGGGCTAGAAATTAGATAAACAGGAAACCTGGTAGTAGTACAGAGTCAAATGTTTAAGATATGACCGACTCTGCTTCACCAACCGTATACATCAGCAGTAAGTAATACTAGTATCAATAATCAGCAGATAAAGATCAGCAGTTGATAAATTCAGTTAATGAGGCACGGGCAGAGCGTGCGGCAAAGTCTCGTGAGATGCCATTGGGATCCCAAATTTGCAATGATCAACTGACAACAATTGCGCCACATCCTCCTCCTGATCTTCCACATCCTCGTCAGTACTGGCAATGGAGGAGGAAGATGAGAGGTTGAAAACAGAACTCGGAGGCGAAGGTGAAGTTTCAATTAGAGCAAGGAGGACTGTCTCCAAGTCTTGGCCATCATTCCACTCGTGAATTTCGGCTCTGATTAGCTCCGGTTTGGCGACGATTAGCTCCCAGACTGGGTAATTCTTCCTCGGCATTACGACGTCGTATCCTTGACGTAACCTTAAGCTAGGGCAGTAGTCTCCGGCACCGTCACCTAAGTAAATGATCCTCTTTTCCGGGTTTTGTGAAAGAATCCTGTCGATCACAACACCCTTACACATGTTAGGAGGGCAGACTCCATTGCAACCGTGAGGAGAAGTCGCGAAGGGTTTTATTCTCAGCCTTCCGCCACCAGTTTGTTGTTCTTCGTCGATGTAGCTTGGGTTGGTGTTGATCTCCGAGAAGCAACCTCTTATACCGAGCTTATCCAGTATTGTCTCTATGAAGAACTGATTTGCGTCGCTCACAACTCTCAGTTCACACCTGCGCAGATGATTGAATTGAACAGGACTCGTTAGTTCCAGAGTTGTATTTACAATACCAGAATAACAAATCATCACCCTTCTTGATCCGTAATTCCATTATACTAATTTTTTTTAATTTAAGTGGCGAATTGAATAGTGACTAAATGTAATGTAATGATTACCCTGCAGAGTAGGCAGACTTAATGGCAGGGACAACGCGAGGATGAATGGGAACCCTGTACAGAACTTCCGCAATGTCATGGATGGTGACTCCTTGTTCGTGCATCTCAGCCATCATCCTATCCTGTAATTCACATCATCAATCATTCAAAAGAAAACCATATTAGTAAAATCTCTAGGAAAACCGTGCATTGGTGACACAAAAGCGACAGACAAACAGACAGACAGAAGAATTAATAAATAAATAATTTACCATGAGAGAGTTCCATGGCATGGTTGGGAGGAAAGTTGAACAGATCGGTAAAACCCAATTCATCAACAACCCAGTTATCACTATCGACGTCGATGATTGTCTTGTCGAAGTCGAATACCACAATAGTGCCTTCCATCTCTAATTCTCTCTAAACAACAAAGATTTGGAAGATGATGATACACACAGCAAATTCTCCTACGATCTCTCTTCTGTAGATCTTTGGTTTGTTACGTCTTCGGTTGGTGAAGTATTAATGGAAGTTAGGGGTTTTTATAGCAGGACAGAGAGAGAGATCGTACGCTTGCGCGAACGCAAGCGCGAAGGACAGAACACGGGATGCGGAAAAGGGAATAATGCCAAGGAATAAAACTGAACACTGCGTTGTGATTCCCAAAAAAAAAAAGTTTAAACCGAACAAATAAAAGATTCCAAACGAATATTACCCAACCTCCAGTTAGGCACCCAGTCCATAACCTAATCGAATTCCACTGCATTTTTTTTTGGTTATCAGACAAAATATGCACTCTCTTTTCTGAGTTTATCAGAAAATATAATCGAATTCGCCACGTGCCACAAAAGCAATGCCATAGCTCCACCATTCAGAAAAAATAAAGGCAAACGTTTTTTTTTTAACACAAAACGCAAACAAATTATAAATATGACGCGTACACTAGAGATTAGAATAGCGCGCCTAGCGTCCATTTATGTCAGTCCGCTCGCCTAGTTTCATGGAAACGTGACGAATCATCTATATAAAGGATATCCGTTCTTCTTTTACTACTATTGATAAAGTTCAAGTTTTCAGACTCTGCCTGTCTAATCAATTTGGTTTCGGTTTCTTCTCTTCTTTAAATGATACTATCATGAAACCATTTAACAAAATAACTAACTTTTTGTTAAAATATGTTTGATATATAGTATTAATGAATTTTATTCTATTGTTTATAAAATAGTTAAACTAAATACTGCTACTATATATTAATAAAATTCCACTAATAAATTATTAGTATTAATTTTTATTTTTATATCTGAAACTAATTTAATAGAATAAAACATATAAAATGCTAGAAAATTACAATAAACTAATATCAATATTGTACGATTTTTTTAATTAACTAAGTGTATTTTTAAAATTGACATTTTAATTATAAAAGTTGATATGTATCATGTTGAAACAAAATATTTTTAAAATTTGATTATAATATTATCTTTTTATATAAAAATTAAGTTACATACTCCCTCTGTCAATTGACAGAGTCTAATATGCTTTTTCACGTATTAAGAAAATTGAAAAAAGTAGAGAGGAGTATGTAATCTCACACAGAGATATGAGACATAATTCTGGGACAGAAAAAGAAACTGAATCAGACACAGACTGTGGGACGGAGGGAGTATAAAACATAACCTTTTAATGTAAAAGTAGTAAACAAAATCGCAATAAATATTTTAGTCATATAATTAATAGGTCTGTATATTCTAAATGAATAAATAATTAAAATAGAATGAGATTTATAGAAAGACTATAAAATAAGTACTAAAAGACAAAATGAAATCAAAAGTTTTAAAAAGCTATAAAAATACTGAGCAAAAAGAGATATAATCACTTCGATGCCGATTCTTTCCTAAAACTGTAGTTGGGCCTGGAATAAGAATATCATTAAAGGGTTTATGTGCATGTTATTAAAAGAGAGAAGAATAAGATTTAAAAGATACTACAGTTATTTATAATAGAGGTTCAATGGTGAGAGCTTTTTTAATCAAAAGTAACTACTTAGATAATTATTGTTGTTTCATCACGTTGAGCATATTTGTCCACCTTTATTCTTTCCTACTTAGATATAATAGAAATATAACGGAATTCTACTTATACAGTGCAATTTACCCTAATTTTAACATAGTAAAAGTTACTCATATTATAAAAAGTGAAAAAAAAAGAAAAATCACTTATAAATACTTTCTTGATTCTGAATTGATCATCTTATTCACTATTTGGACATGTTATTTGACTTCAATATTTAATATATAAGATAAAATAATTTTAAAATTTAAAGTTTGTAAATGATTTCTTACATGATTAATTATATATTATAAAATTTAGTTTTATAAAATTATTTTATCTTATATACTTAATATTGAAACATAAAAACGTGTCAAAACGGTCAATTAAGGACGGGTGAAGTATATTTTAAGACTACCATTAGTTTTTATAATGAGAAAATGTCCTTTTTATTATAAACAAAAACTAAGAACTTGAGCCCAAATAAAGAGGGAACATATTCCAAATCACTAGTGTCACATCCAAGAACTGGCTTTGTCGTTCACCGTCATGTTTGTTTTGAGTAGATAAAGCATAATAGAATAAAAAAGATAATGAAAAAGAATGTAAACACTCACCCAAAAGAGTTCTTCCTAAAACAATGAGTTGTGAGCGTGTGAGCGACTTCCTAACCTTACCTCTAGTTGAGTGAAGTACAACCTCTTTTTAGTTATATTCAAAGACAAACTCAAGAGACAAGTTTACTCATATAAGTTGCTACTAAGAGCATCCACAATAGCATATGAGTTCTTAACATTTCCCTATATGTCATGTCATCAAAATAATATATTATATTTGGTAAGAAACTTTTCATCCTACCTATCACTATAATAACTAAAACTCTCAACTTATTTCTTCTAAAAAGCAACCAATAGAAAGTTGTGAAAGTTATGAGAAAGTGTGAACAACCAATGAGAGTTAAAAAAGTACAATCCTTAACTAAGAACCTTCGAGAGAGAATTTAAGTTGAATCCACTCTATTGTGGAGGTTTTTTTCTTTTTCCTTAATGACACATTGGATGGATTCCACTCTATTGTGGATGCTCTAAGTGGGTGGTATTCTTGTCCACGTTCCCCTTTTGGATTTGACATGCGCATGGCTAGTGACAATTCGTCACATATTTAGTGTGGGGGTTACAGTTTGTGCATTCGTGGTTTGAAGCAAGCGCAATATATGTAGATCCTTCATTTGGGTTGAGGTTGTAAGGTACTCGACATAATACCTGCTATAACAAGTGTTTTCTGTGTGACAGTTTCCTTTGGTTGTTTCATTGTTCACATGCATATTACAAGTGGTAGCTTGGACAACAAGTAATTTAGGTGCTAGTGATTTTTGATGTAGTTAATTTGATAACCACTTTTTGTTAGACTAACTAATATAGAGGTCGGCGCTCGAGTTGTACACTCGTCCGGGTGGTTGTCCGATTGATCGTTGTTATATCCAAAATCTTGATCTTTGGAAAGGCCCTCGTGTGTAAAAGCGAAGACAAGAATAAAATGGTTAAAATGCATAAAGTCAGGATTTTTCAGGGATATTCTCAAGACTTTTATTTTCATATGACTTGTTCAAAGCATTCTCAAATATCACAGTCATTATGAAAGGCATTTCCCAATTTTAGATAATTTTTATTCTACAAATATAGCTTTTAATTCATATCATAAGTTTTTTTCCTTAATAATTAATACATAGAATTGCCTAAAATTAGAAAGAAAGGCCTCCACACATTAAAATAAATTTGTCACATGGTTAACAAGGCTACACACAGTCATAAACCTGATAATTTTTATTTGGAGCCTAAATCCAAAATTTTAAAGAGAAATTCAAACATTCTTATAATTTCCTCTCTCCTCTGGAAAATACCCAAATCAATTAAAAATTTTATGAAATTTTAAATGATATTTAGAGAATAACACGTACTGTTGGAATTTTGAAATTTTGAATTTCCAATCATTATTAATGATTATGAGAGGTGCCAGATTGTAACATTTTTATAAAATTGGTTATACATCAAAATAACACGATTCAAACACTCAAAATTCCTAAAAATCATCATGTAGCTATGGTTAAAATTTCATGATTTAATTCGACTTGTAGGCCAGTAAAAAAAATTCATACTCCCTTAGAGCCTATAAAGATTCTTGATAAATAAATTTTGTTTTATCAATTGGCCACACATTTTCTATATGACCAGACCTTCCCAAATGACTTATCACACATCAGAACCCTCCCAGGTCAGAAACAATCTCTCTCAACCTGCCTCTACGTTTTCCAACACCATCATACTGAAACTATACTGTAATCATACCGAAATCATCAATAAAACACAATTTTTCTTTTTCCATCAAACTTCCAAACACCATAAAATCAAAACTACAACATGAAGAAAAGCTTCAAGGAGACACCATTAGTAGCTTGGAGTCACTGCCCATTCGAAGGTCAATCAATGAGTTGATCAAAGAATCCCGTCAAACAAGGATGACCTCTTGGAGCATTCAAAACTGGTTAGAATTCACATTTTTGAACCTACAAACTCAACACATGCCCAATATCAATTCCTAGCCAGAAACCAATCTCGAAATTGTGGGTTTTTGAGTTTTCTTAACTTTCTGTGTGTTTACTTGTTTGCTAAGTTTTGTATTAAATTCTAGGCCAATTTGAAGAATTTTGATCACTAATGTGTTTAGAATCTCCCAATATACATATCCCTAACATTTGAGCCAAAACACCACCGGAAACATCACGAACGCCGTCGTTCGGTGGCTGTCCGCACCCGTGGACACCACGTTTGGGGTCCCAAACGCCCTGTCCAAAGCCACAGACAACCCACAGACGATGGCGGAATAATAGTTTCAAAATTTAGACCAAGTCCGAGCCCACGGACATCCTGTTCGTAGCCCCGTACATCCTGTCCGTGGTCATGAACACTAGGCAGTGAATTTTGACCTACTTCGGCTCCTGAAACCCTAGTTTAAGTTAGTTTGACTTTCAATTTTAATTTTTGTCAAAAAAATGTCAAAAAAACCTAAAAATACAGAAGTTTGCACACTTAGGTTAATTTGATTTTATAATAAACCTTTAATGACATAAGTAGAGGAATGTAGCTTTGAAGGGTAGTGAAACTAATTTGAACTCGGAAAAGCTATATTAACAATTCTTCAAACCCGAACTCTTACCTTTCCAAGGTTACTTAGATTAAAATTTAGGTGGCGACTCCTAATAGGTTCTAGTGGGCAAACTTAGGTTATCATAGCTATCGTTTTATAACATAGTGGCTAAGCTTAGTTTATAAGTGGACCTAGAACCTAATTAGATCATAATCATCATAATCAACATAGGATAAGGTTCAAAAAACTCGGGCTCACACTCGCCTCGTCCGAACCCATATACAGAAGATGAGCCACGAGTTGTACATCAGCCCGGGTGGACGTCCGGCTGGAAATCTCGCCCGGACATGCATATTTCTGAGTGTGGTGCAAAAGTCTATAGATGTCCAGATTGATGTCCGGCTGGCACTCTCGCCCGAACGTCTCACGTGTAATTGTTATTTTTATTTTTTCTAGAAGTTTTGTCTATCACTATTATACAAAGCGTCATTGTGTCGGCGCCGTCTTCCTTCGATGTCTTTTACTTTACTATTATATGGAACACAGAATAAAAATGAGATATTAATTCTTCTATTCTCATATTTTACACACAAATTTCTTCTTCATCTATTACGGTATCAGAGCAAGTAAGATTGTAATCGGAATAACATACGACAAGAGAGTGATAAGTGTGAAATACATAGACTTTAGAGGGTTTAATTGACTTATTATTTGCATTAGTTTAGGGTAATATTTTTCACTTATCATATGTTTTCCTTATATGTATGCTTTGATGTGAACTGATACACTTTATGTGTCAAATGTAGGAAAAAAATCTTGGAAATGCATAGATTATTTCACAAGCTTCGCAACACAACAAACGGCAAGCAAAACGAAGTTCAAACGAAGAATCTAGGCCCAAAACACGTCCAGACATGCGTCCGAACATGCAAGTCTAGACGCCGCCGTCATAAGTCAAAAATACACGTTTTGAGAGACAAAAATCTCTATTTTTGATATAAAAAGACCCCTAAGGTTAAAAGAACATGATCTACTCATGTCGTATGCCTCTTGGGGTTGCGGCTCTGCTACTTCACTCACCCGCACCATAATTCCACCATTGTTAGTAGCACGCCGAAGCTTTGAGGAGGAACATAGCACAAAGGCATGTGACGGCGAAAGGCCGAGCGGAGATCTTCAAACCGGAGTTTCTTCTTCCTTTTTATCTAATCTCTTCAATGTGTTCTTCTTCTATTTTTCCTGTTTATACTAGATTCATGCTAGCGTAGTTAGTCAAGCTCCATGATTGGGGTACAAACCAAATCTTCAAATTTATTTTGTAATATTTTCTCTGATTATTAATGCAGTAGTTTAATTCATGTTCTTCAAGTGCTTTAATCTCTTGATCATCTATTAAAGCAATATTTGTAGTTTTCTAATCCACATGCAAGAGCTGAGATAGATAACAAGACATTGGAAGTTAAAACCGGATTAACGACTAGAAGCATAATCTTGCCTATAGATTAATCTCTCTAATAGAAAATGTTCTTTAGTGTCCGGATTAGAGCATTAGTCTGTTGCTAGTTCTAGCAACTGATTAGGATTTGTTAGACTTAGCCGTTGACGAGTTATTTATAGTTTATGAGTTTATTGCAAAATTAGTAGAGGGTTTATTAATAAATTTAGATACTAAAGGTTTGCAAAACAATCCGGGGTGCTTCCTTAGATTTAGAGTTTTGATCTTTATTTATTTACTTAGTTTATTTTGATTGTTTTATTATATTTGTTTATTGAGTGAGTATTTTAATTGAATTAAGTAAACCTGGAAAAGTGATGTTTCCTGTTTTCTTAGTTTAGTTTAGTTTTCTAGTTAGATTAATAAATTGTAGTTAATTGAACGAGGTCCCTGAAATCGACAACCCCGCTTAATTCACTATTCCACAAAACGATAGGTACACTGCCTAGGTAGACATAGTCACATATTTCTGCTACATAGAGCTAGAAAGAAAGCCGCCGGAACAATATCAAAATCTGGAACGGTGGATCTGGGGGAGCCGATATATGTTCACCTTCAGAATAGCCAGGCCAGGTCCTTGCACCCAAGTTTAATGGTGCATGATTTCAAATATGGAAGGAGACGATGGTTATTGTGCTGAAGGCGAGAAATAAATATGGATTTGTCAATGGTAGTGTGAAAAAGCCACAAGAAGATGACCTTGTTCGCGTCGCAGCCTGGGAACGTGCCTAATCCCTCGTAGATCCAAAATCTCACCTCCGTTGAAGCTCTTCTTCAACCTCCCATGACTAATTCTTCTTCCTTCTCTCCTTTTTGTGCTTTAATGGTTGTGTAGTCTTCTTGTAGCTTGGGATGGGGATTTTCCCCCCAAATCCCTAAACTCCATTGTTGAATCTTGAGCTTGTGTTTATGCTTTATTTTAGTCTTTATTATTAATTAAAGATGATTATTGAGTTATTGTAGCTTTTAAGCTTGTCTAAAATTGATTTGTGATATACTTAAGGGTTTGCTCAATATACCATCTATGTGTTAAATTGGTTGGTTTGAATTACGATTAGTTAGCACTAATGTGGGATTTTATCAACATGTGAATCTAAGATAGAAACCTAAACGGTGGGGACTAAGCCAATGTACTTGAATTTAATGATTTTGAGATTATACTACACTGCAACTTATGAGAACTTGAGCTTAGTTCTATCAATTGACCTAGAGCTTAGCTGATTGACAAGTCCTTATTAAATCGGTTAGGATTAGTAGGCCTAGGTTAGGTTGCTAATTAATCAAGTGTTCTCGTTGTTTAGCTATGAGTTCAAGAGTTGATAATTGGTGGTAAGGGTAAGTCGGGTGCAATCCATCCCGAGCTACATCTATCATAGTTTAGTTAGTTTAGTTTTATTGCTTTCCTTTATTCATCAAACCAAACAAAAACCCCCCCCCCCCCCCCCACACACACACACACACACAAAATTATATTTATGCACATTTACTAAACTTATAATTAGTTAGATAGTTGGGAAGTCCCTGTGGATCCCTGTGGATACAACCTTGTCGGACTACAACGACTGGGTTCATAACCCATAAGTTAGCAAGATAGTTTTATTACTATTTTGCACAACAAGTTTTTGGTGTTGTTGCCGGGGACTTAGGTTCAACTAACTAACTTATAGTATATTTAGTTTTTGTGCATAGTTTTATTTTCCTATATTTCTCCCTTTGGTGTATGAATTTTTGTTTCTTTTATTTTAGGTACTTAATTCTAATGGATGCTCACTATGATCAAGCAGGAGGTTGATATGGTTACTCCTATGGCGCAGAGAACTACAATAAATGGAGTGTATGCTAGAGGCGCTAAGAGTACCATGAGAGCCCCCAATGCCCAACAACTGTAACACCCTGGATTTTGCCTTAAGACATAGGTAATAAAATAACAAAGCTAACGGTGAAAACGGCTTCGAAAACGGACTCCAAACGAGCCCTAAAGGTGCAAAACAAGCCTGGTCCGAACTTGTGCCCGGACATGGGAAGTTCGGACACAAGCCGAGATAGTTAAACTGTGAAAATCCATCCGTCCGAACTTGTGTCCGGACATTGATGTTCGGACACAAGTCGAGAGTTAAAAGGTCTGAAAACCAAAGGCGTCCGAACTTGTGTCCGGACTTGGAAGTTCGGACACAAGTGAGTTTTAAAAGTCCGAGAAATCCAACGCGGCGTGTCTGAACATCAATGTTCGGACCAAAGTTCGGACACGCCAAAACAGAGAGCTTCTAAAACATTCGGGGCCTGTCCGAACATGGATGTCCGGACGGACGTTCGGACAGGTCCTGATGGGCATCCTTTCCAGCGAAAACAAAACCAAATTAACATCAAAAATAACCATAAAAACTCAGCAATCAAAGAAGAATCATTCCAATAACTTAGTACCTCAAATGATAGCAAAAATACCATCACGAGATCTCTTATACAATAAGTAACTCTCCAGCATATCCATGACTTCTTAGAGGACAAAACCATTAAAACACTTCAACTTATTAGCAGCGGAACAACAAAATCCAAAAGGCGTTACCGCCACACCCTAACAAAGAGTGCTCAGGCTTTAAACTACTAACCAAATACCAAAACGTTTCTAAAACTGGTAAAACATAACAATTCCAAAACATAACTCAACTTGTTCCAAACGTAGTAATTATCCAGTCATCCTAAGCTATGTGACAGCGTGTCCCAATCCCCAATTCAGCCATGAGTACCTGCGATCATAAAACAACAATGGAAAACGCGAAGGGATCGCGCAAATCAGCGAAACTGAGTAAACATTGCCTCAACCTGTAAAATACATTTTGAAACCCAATTTACATTTGCAAAACATCAACTCACGCCATAACGTTACCAGTCTCACCAACACCAAACCACCATTAGAAAACAAATGTTTCGGGGGAGAACTTTCCAAGAATCAAATCAATGGTTTACACGGACGACCCCCAATTCGGGTCGCAATAATTAGAATCCCACCTCACTCTACGTCCTTAAGTGTGCACACCCCCCATAAGGTAACTTATGACCCAAAGGAGTAGATCATTAGAGCTTAACTGCAAGTAATGTCTGCAGGCAAATGTAATAAGAATATCCACGGGGTACACAGTACCAATGTTTACACGGAGCGCCAATAAGGCACCAATAATTTACACGGAGCACCAAAAGGTACTAATCAATCCAATAATCAATTCAAAGAAAGTCTCCCAAAACGTTTAATCAAACCCTTTCGCAAAACATCTCACCAGAATACACAAGGGAAATACTTCCCAAACTTCCACAATCTCAAAACCACAGTAAATCCAAACCACCGACAATCGCAAAACACAGAGGTAAGAATGTTGAGCACAACATTTACCTGGATACACTCACAGCCACAAAATCACTCAGCTAGATCAGCAGTAGCGTTCGTCAGGGAATTCGGTGTCTAGAATTGTAAGCAGAAATACAATCAGGAACTACTCAAATATCAAAGAATTAACAATCTAACCTTACCAATGGTTTCCCCTTACCCTTCTACCAGAACCGGCACCAGAGAAGTGGCCTAACAGCGACGGGGAAAACAAGAACATGAAATTAAGAGGGGTTGGGAGCTTGAAGAAAGAGAGGAGCGTAGAGACGGCGTATTGAAGATGAAGAAGATCGTGGAGTTAAATAGGAAATAAATAACATAATAAAGTAGAAATAAATTAACAAATACATTTGATTTAAAAGGAGAGAGAACTGAGAAATAGTTTGTAAAATAATTACTACAATAATATTAATCTGAAAACCGAGTAATCAAATAACGTTAAGAATCATGGAAGGATCTAGATTTAGGATTAGAGAGATAAATAAATACCATTTGGTTAAAGTAAAATAAAAGAAGGCTAATTTATCGTTGGGGAAGGATGAGAAGAATTATCTCAATAATTAGATAAAAGAATAAATACATAGTAGCTGAGTAAATAAGTTAGGAAGAGGAAATTATTTTAGGGAGAAGTAAAATCAAATTTGTATTCTTGAACATAATAAAGTTGTTTGGAGCGAACGTAAATATATCTATATATATATATTGCTTCTCTGGGCCTTTATTAATCCTACCAATAACATTCTCGACTATATGCTAATTTAATCCTACGCCAAAATTCACGGGTATTTCAACAACGATGTCAGAATTGAGAGTTCTCGTGGAGGACTTACATTCATCTGGCAAGCTAAACCCCACCGAACAAAGAACCAACTGTTGGATTGTAAGCCAAGAGTGTGGAGGAAACAACGAGAGCCCTTTTTGTCATGTGATCACAGTAAAGGTTGATTCACCCAGTTTGGAGGAGCTCATGTCAGATCTTATATCTTCGTACAAGCCTAACCCAACTATGCAAGACACCTTTAACATGAAGCAAGATGCCATCAACATGAACCAGCTGGATAACTATGCTAGAATCATAGCAAAGCTAAAGCATATGAAGCAACAACTGAAATAAGAGACTTATGAGGCTGAGCAACCTAATGAGGACTTAAGTTTCCCTCTCCCTCATCCCTTGTTCAAATCAAAAAGTCCACCGCTACACAACCACTAGGAGAGAGTTTTCACTTTGACCTCATAGAGTTCCCTCCCTCTGAGATCAACTACCAATATGTCTCCCACTTCTTTCTTCATCAAGATAATGAGGATAATCACATCCTCAACGTTGAGAAGGAGGAGTCGCTGCCTTCCTCCGAGTCATCAAAGGAGAGTGCCACCATCAACTTCAAGGAGCCATCTCTCTCTAAAGTTGATGTCCACCAAGGATCTTCCTATGAGCCTCACCAAGAATACGAGGATGTCTACATCCTCAAATTTGAGAAGGATAAGCCATCAAACTTTGATCTTCATCTGGAGGATCAGGGCCTTCCCCACATGTGTTCAAACGATGTAAGGTGTAAGCTCAAAGTTCACCCGCTAAGTGTGAAAGCCACCTTCCCGTTTGATCCTGGACTAAAGTGTGAAGACAAAGTCCACCAAACTGAGGTTCTCCCCACACCGCTAAATGAAAATAAGGATGTTTTCATCGTTAAATTTGAAGAGGACTCTCCACCACATTATGATCCTCACACGAAGGACCAGTAACCAAAAAATTCAGGCCGTTCTTCAAAGAAAAATGATGCCCGCCCAACCCACCCGTTGAAGCCACTTCAACATTCATATTCGATCCTGGAGGACTACAAGGTGGTATGGTCTAGCCAAAGACCTTAAAGATGGGTAGCTTTCAGGGAGACAACCCAGATGATATTTCTTTCATTTTTTAGTTTTTTAATTTATTTTTATTTTTAGTTCTCCTATGAGTTTGTTTTTGCTAACCTTTAACCGCGGTTGTAGCTTCTAGTGTCTTATCCAGGTGCAACTTCGTGTCTACACCGCAACCAAGGTACGCTACTTTAAGGCTAAAACTCAAGTATGAGGGATGTCTTTCAACACAAACAACAACAATTTTAGGGGAGTACTAGTTTCTATTATTTTGTAACTCTCATTCTCTTCTTCCATTTTGTTTCTGCTGGATTCTGCCTCCATGGATAACTTATGTGCTATAGTGCTTGTTTGTGTCCATGTGTTTTCTCTTGTGTTTGCTTCCTGAAAAGGTCATCTGAAACCTTCCCTGGTTTGTATGGTGAACAATGAGGACATCGTTAAATCTAAGTGTGGCGGAGTGACCTTTTCGGTGAA
Organism: Limonium bicolor; assembly: GCA_023374045.1. Taxonomy (NCBI): domain Eukaryota; kingdom Viridiplantae; phylum Streptophyta; class Magnoliopsida; order Caryophyllales; family Plumbaginaceae; genus Limonium; species Limonium bicolor. The sequence goes on from CM041781.1 coordinate 277,395,647, forward strand.
TCGTGTGCTTAAATGTTCAATCCTCATACTTATCTTGCATTTGTCCAAAATAAAAAAAACTTGGACCCTTGTGACGTGGGTTGTTCCTATTAAGAACAAATACTCTTATTAATTATGGGATAAATGCTTAAAAAATACCTCTTTGATTGCTTTTTAGGAGCATTTTTCATGCGGTTTGGCCAAATAATCTGTAATGGTTAGATTTTTATTGCTTAGGGGTTCCTTTTGTCTTCTCTCTTAGGGGATGCTAAGGGGTGTCTCTTTGTGAAAATTCTTTAAGGGACTTGTGAGATGTCATTGATAACTAGCAACGAGAGCTGAATGTTCTTAAATGAAAAGGCTACATGCTCAATTAACTCCTCATCTCTTATGAAAAAGTGAAGCAAATGCATAAATTAATCTTTCCTTTTGTTCTCCTCAATGCCCATTCTTGAGAAAAGTTGACTATAATAAAAGTTCTCAAAGTTACCTAATCCTTACAACTTTGAAGCACTTCAGATCATACCCCAAAACTCTAAATTTTATTTTGCCCTAAGGAAACACATACCACCAGTAAGTGATGGTTCACAATTCTCGAAGGTTTTAATCACCTTCGCTTCTTCTCCTATCCTACACTTTATGATAGTATTTGTTAGTTTTTAGCATTCATTACTTTCCTGGGTGCTTGGTATTGCTTGAGGACAAACAAAGAGGTAAGTGTGGGGGTGTGATGAGTGTCCAAACGAGCATGTTCTAGAGGTGTTTTCTCATGATTTTATCAACACATTTCATGTTCATTTATCTACTCTAGCTAGTTTTCCTCTAGTTTATGTATTTTATTGGTGTTTTTACACATTCATTGCTTAAACAGGAGGAATAACATATCTAGAAGCAAAGTAGAAAAAGAGGAACGTGTGGGTGCAACTGCTGAAGTCTGTAGATGTCACAGCCAGAATTCTAACGTGTAATAGTTGTTTTTATCTTTTCTGGAAATTTTGTCTATGTACTATTATATAAAGTATCGTTGCACTGTTTTCCTTAGAAGTCTTTGACCCCAGCATTATATGAAACACAAAATAAAAAGGAATTATTGATTCTTCTCTTTTCGTATTTTACACACAAATTTCTTCTCAATCTATTACTTTCACACAATTATTTAAACTTTTTTTCTTCTAATAATTGTGTATTACTATTATTCTAGTCATTACTGTTTGTTGCTGTCATAATAGATGTCATCAAATGGACACACTAATATATTTAATTATAATGTAACTTAAAAAAATAATCAACTAACTTAAGTTATTGTGTTTTTAGGGAAACAAGAAAGACTTGGAATCATCTGAACTTCTAGGGGAATATTCGGGGGTTTTGTCCCGTTAAACAGGTAAAAGCCAAACCAACTTGTGTTTCCTTTTGTGGTTCGGAAACGTCCGTTGGTCATTTATATTTGTTAATTACCATCTAATTTCACAGGTCTTTTTCAACTAGTGCTTGTCTATAATGTGACCCCTGACGTATTTGACCGACGTACTTAATTTGATGTCTTCCTCAAATGTAACTGAACAGAAAGAGCTCATTTATTAGTACACCTATTGGGACAGTCGGTTTCGTTTAATGTTACAATGGTTCATTTTCATTAAAAAAAGGAAAGAAAAAGGAAAAACAAACAAGTCCATAACTTAAGAATTTGCTTACTAAATGTCACGTGTGTAAGGATTAGTTTGTAACTATGTATATACATGGATCTGAGAACTCGGAATGGTCACATGGTACACTGTCTAGATGTCTGCATTTAACTTGCAGATATGCATAGAGCTCAAAAGATGGATTTTTATACGGTGTAAACGGGCTGGTCTAGATCGATTCGGTATAATTGATAACTCGGATGTGGGCTTATTGTCTAGTGTAGTAATTAAGTGTCTGAGCCCTATTATCCAGAGGTGTCGAGTTCGTAATTTGGGCTGCATTTTAGCTCAAAAGAAACAGATTCTGTCTCTGCAAGAGGCTTTCTTTAGACAACAAACAAAGGTGCGGATTCCCCTTGGCAGTTTTCAACAAGGTTCTGCAAGACTCTTGCACCCTTAGATCAGCAGAGATTGAAGAGATCTTTTTTGGTTTGCAATGGGATTTGGAGACTGGTTACTCAAAAGTGGAAGTGGACCTTAGCCAGGAAGATCACTACAGACCTGCCCTCCTTATTTGGATCAGATTGTAGCTATTGTGCCTATGTTTCAGGATGTTAAAATTACATTTGATAATAGTTTGCTCAATTTCCCGGTTTTCCACTGTAATAGTAGTACATGTTTTAAAGCTGGGCTGAGCAAGACATTGCATAGAAGATTTGTCATGCTTGTAATCTGGATGATTTTATCAGTTAGTTCTTTCTAATGAGATATGAGAAGAAGTATCTAGTAACTTTCATGACAGCAGCAGTCACAAGGCACACCATGGCCACATTTCTCAATTTGACTACAAATTTGCGATCGGAGATAAAATGGTAGGAGAATCAGCATTACTGTTAGAGCATAGGAGTTACTATTACAAAACAGATCCATACCCTGGCTTGGATCCAAATCAGATATCAGGGGGGTGTTTGTGGTCCAAGAGACAGACATAGCACCAACTTCAACCTCAAATGTATATGCACGTAATTTTGTCATTCCGATTGACTACAAATACTGAAGAAGCTCATAAATTCATAATTTCCGACCAACATTATTAAAGGATCATCTTTGACAGATACCAAAGAACTAAGCCAACAGATCGCAAGCACTAAAAACTGTTCTTCAGAGATAAACTTTCCCACTGGAAGAAACATATCGTAGGGCCTTAAATATACAGCATGGGAGCATAGAAACAGACCCACTGACCATTCACAACACAACTCACACCCATCAGAGCCAAACTATATATGATTAAACTCAATTGGTGACTAGGGATAACTAAAGATTTCAGAACTGACCATAATCTCTAGCAAGCCAAATGCACGCCCAACAGCGGGTATATCATGGAAACTTTATGTCCTTGAAGGCCCTTTTCTTGTTGTTGTTGGTCTTGGTGGAGTAACAGCCGGTTTTGAAAACCAGGTTGTGTAGAGAAACTGCTTGTGAGCCCCAACATGGTTGCATATGAGCTTCAGCTTTTGGCGCTCTCTCATCCATCTCAGCACCAGCTTCATGTGCCTTTTGCTACTCAGGCCTGCTAAACCAACCTCCTGGTAGTAGTTTAAATTTTAAACAGGAGGGGAGAATGACGTGAGTTTTTGATGGGTAGCATATGCTGCTTATTGTAAAAGAGGAACATGATTCCAAATAAAAACCAAACTAAAAGTGTATGCGTAGTAAGATTCTAGAGCTAGTGTAAGCGTAGTGACAGAAAGGGCATTGGTTAGACGGGTCTTGCAATTTCATTTGTCAGGTTGGTAAGCTTGTATCAATCAATTCTCATACTCCATAGACTACAAGCATTACCAAAAACAAACACCGCATATTATATCCACTGTTTCTGCTACCTTGCAGACTATACATTCTACACATGAATGAGGACGCTTAAGTGACCCCAAGCAGTATATCAGACACATAGACATGCCACAAATCCACTACTTCATCTCGCGTTCATTTTTTTCCCCTCGAAATCTGGCAAACCCGCATAATTCTCACTGCATAACATCCCAGATTGATCGAAAGGAAAGAAGAAACTTCAAATTGTTTCCCATGTAGCTGTCTAGATAAATGGCATTCCAGTCGCTGGAAATAAATCCTTTGAAACCAACCCACCTTGCCAACACGGAAAAATTATCAAACACATAAGCGGACGGGATCAGTATATCCCCCGACTTTCGATATACAAGTTCACACGGGTTCCCATTAAGAACTGCCAGACTATAAGAGAAGGCATTTCATATGTATGCAATTGAGGAATCATGCATTTGCACGATTAACAACCAACGAAGCACTCCAAAACGATCTATACACAAACAGACTGGACGATTGACAAGGATATGCTCGTGATACGAGGAAAAGTACGACGTCGGGGGGGGGGGGGGGGGGGGGGTGTGTGAAGAACCTGGACGCGAGACCAGGTATCGGAGATGGAAAGGGGACCGTGATCCTTGACAATGTCGAATAGCGCCCTCGTAATAGTCTGCGTTTGCTCCGGCGGAGATTTGAGCTCTGTGAGCGACATCTTCGGCTTGGGCTTCTTCGCCGTCAGGAATCTTATCGCCGTCCTGAACACCATTTTGCTCCTCCGTCACCACCAACTGAGATCACTACGACTTTAGACGAGATTGATTGTCAGCTGAATCTTCTACCGGGCGAAGATGGGAATCCGAACGAGATGATGATGGTTTAGGGTTTAACCGATTCCCCTTCGATTTCAAAGATTTCAGTCTTCAGGAGGTTCCGGATAATTAATTATTTGGGTTTTCCAATGGGCCAGGAAATTCACCTTAGAAGCCGGGCTTGAAAAAGTTGGCCCGTATAGCAGACCTGGTGGCATAACTGTCACTTTTTTTGAGATGTTTTTTTAGAAAATCGTGCCTTCACTCTTTGGCAAATTCTTGCCTACAGCCTCATGTAACTAAATTGGTTACATTTGGGGATATTTCAGTCAAATTAGTTTCACCCGAGGATATTTTAGTTAAATTAAAACAAACAGAATGAAAGAGAGGCGCAAGAACGGAGTATTTTTTTTAAACACGCGTGCTCTGCGTTTTTGTTCTTTTTCTATTTATTTTTATTTTATTTATTATACAACCTTTAAATTATTATAACTTTTAATATATAGGGGCAAAATGAAAAAAAAATATAATTGTTCATATAAATTCAAGCTCCTCAAAACAAGACCAGTTATGGATATGTTTTGACAGCTTTTAAAAAAAATATTTTTACATGTATATGATGATACACTAAAATGATAATATGATTCATTAATATTATATTATGATTCATTAAGTAATAAGTGGTGAATTCAATGTTTTAACTTTTCTGGGTGGGCTTTGGGGTGTTTTGGGGTAGGGTAATCTATTTGGAAACTGTTTTGTACTTTATATTGTAGCAACTAACTCGATAGGTTTTTAGGGTTTGTGGTAGCGGGTTTATTGTCGTTAGACCCTAAACCCGCCACTTCAAACCCTAAAAATGCCTTTGACGTTTTTAGCCATCCTAGGGTGGGTTTTGGAGTGTTTTGAGGGTAGGGTAATCTATTTGAAAACCGTTTTATACTTTATATTGTAGCAACTAACTCGACAGGTTTTAGGGTTTGTACCCTAAACCCGCGACTACAAACCCTAAAAATGTCTTCGATGTTTTTTAGCTTTCCTAGGGTGGGTTTTAGGGTGTGTAGGGTTAGGGTAATCTATTTGGAATCCGTTATATACTTTAATGTGAGAATGTACATATTTTAATGTGAGAATGTACATGTTTTAATGTGACGATGTACATGTTCAAATATGAGAATGTATATGTTCAATTATGAGAATGTATATGTTTTAATGAACATATGTACATGTTTGTATGACCGTCTGTACAAGTGTTCTTCCTTATATGTACAAGTTTTAATTTAAGGATGTACAATTTAATTATCCGTACAGGTTTATATGACTATCTATATGCTTTTAATGCGAGGATGTACATGCTTTTACGTGAGGATGTACATATTTTAGTGAACATTTGTACATGTTTGTATGACAATCTGTACAAGTTTTCTTTTACGGCCTATGCTCTATACATGTAAAAAAAATTAAGTTATCAAAATATATCCATGACTGGTCTTGTTTTGAAAAACTTAAATTTAAATGAACAATGATATAATTTTTTTCATTTTGGACTTATATATTAAAAGTTACAACCATTTAAAATTTTTATAATAATTTTTTTAAAAAAAAAACAATAGCGCAGACGCATAAGTAAAAACAAAAAAAAAAAACAAAAACAGTCCCGCGCCAGGATGTAGCCAAATTGGCTACGGTCAGTTGTAGCTAAGAGACGTTGTCACTCCCAGCCAAGATCCCCCGAATACGGGGATGACATAATATTCCTCTGTTTATTATTTATGTTAAACAAAGTACTTTTCTGGAATGTTAGAGGCGCGCTGAAATCAAGTTTTCATCGGGCATTCAAAGACTTGATGCGGTCTGAAAGACCTGCTATTGTTGTGATCTTGGAACCTCGGATCAACGGATCTACTGCACAATCAGTTTGCTCAAAACTAGGCTTTGATAATGTATACAAAGAGGAAGCTCATGGTTTCAGCGGAGGAATCTGGATTCTCTGGAACAATGCAGTGAGTGTTCAGATTATTCACTCTCACCGCCAGCTTATACACTGTAAGATCAGCACTCCAAATATCTCTTCTCTTTACTGCTGTATATGGCCACCCAAATCTGTGCGAAAGGAATGTTATGTGGCAGTTTATATCACAAATTCAACCTGCTCCTGAGGAACCTTGGATCATTGGAGGTGATTTTAATGCTACTATGTATCCGTCAGACAGAAATCGTTCTGCAGCAAGGAATTTTGGCATTGATCAAAACTTTGTTAATTGGGTGCATAGTAATGGTCTAGTGGATGTTCATATTGTTGGCAATCAGTATACTTGGTCTAACGGGCAGCATATGCTAGACTTGACAGAGTATTGTCTTCGATCTGCTGGAGAAACAATTTCCCTTATGCATTTGTTGATGTTTTACCGCGCTATGCCTCGGACCACAGTCCAATTGTTCTCCATTTAGACTGTGAACTCAAAGATCGTAGACCGAGACCATTTAAATTCTTGGCGGCATGGTTTTCGCATGAGGATTTCAGGAATGCGGTTAAGCAGAATTGGTGTCATAATTCTGATATGGACAAGTCTCTGGATGATATGAGTGCATTTCTTAAGAACTGGAATCGAGAAGTGTTTGGGCATATCTAGAGGAGAAAAAATCGAGTACTGGCCAGATTGAAAGGGATACAAAAAGCTATTGATGGCGGTAGGTGTTGGGAAAATTACATACATAGTAATTAAACCTAGCTAAAATGGGCAAGTGCACCCAATTCGTTGCAGTAAAACAAGTGTCGTATCCACAAGGAAATTGGTTTCTAAATCCCAAGCTTCGGTATAATAGTTAAGTGCAAAATAACAGTAAAATGGGGGTTTAGCCAGAGGCAAGCTTGGTTGTTTGTTTTGTTAACTAAAATGCAATAAAAGCAGTAAAATGTTTGTGAATGGTATGGATGGAGAGAGTACCCTAGGATAGTGGGAATCACCCAATTCACTCAAAGAACTTTAAAACCATAACTCATCATCTCAGTGCCTATTAGAGTTTAGCTCATGAATCCCCAAATCATGGGAAATCCAATTCTTACCTAAATAATCAAACCCCTTAATTAAAGGAGGTTCAAGTCATCAAATAGCATTAAGCAAGCACTCTTAAATAATAGCCCCAAGCAATTACTTCCAAATCAAGAAAGCAAAGGTTAGGGTTTACTCCCTTCTTGGTCTAGTTCCAAACTCAAGCTCAAATATTGAATGGAACCACCATAAATGCAATAAGAGATCAGTTTAGTGCATTAATTGATATTGAAGAGAATAAAACAAGAGTAATTAATGAGTTAGGTTTCTAGCATTCAATGAGCAAAATGGGTTCAAACCCTCATCCTAGGATACAAATGGAACTACTCAGACATAGCTAGAGGAAAGAGCAAAAAAGGAAGAATTAGCCATTGGAGGAGCTTCCAAGCTTCAATGGAGGTAGAGATCTTCACTTCCTTCTTCCTCCTTTCTTCTCTTCTCTTCTCCTCTTCTTTCTCTTCTATTTTCGCCTCTTTCGTCTGTTTAGGGTTGGAGTCGGGTGAATTTGATAATGGGGAAGGAGCCCCAAATTCAGCTCTTGAAAACGCAGATCTGGGCAAAAATTCGTCCGACCGAACTTGCAAGTCCGGTCGCAAGTTCGGTCGGACTCTTTTTAAGCGGAACACGTGACGGGTTTTAAGGTCGACCGAACTTGCAAGTCCGGTCGCAAGTTCGGTCGATTCCAGTGAGTTTTGGGGCGTCTTTAACAGGGCCCGACCGAACTTGCAAGTCCGGTCGCAAGTTCGGTCGGCCCCAGAATTTCATTTTTTCTGTGCCGGAACTCTCCCGATGCTTCTCGTTGGCTAGGCATCCTTCCGAGGTGCTCGAACATTGATGCTTTCTCATATAAAGCTCTTAAAATGTACTCCAAAGAGTATTTACCTATTTAAACAAGCCAAAAGTGTAAGATCACTAATAAACACACAAATACTCCATAAAGTGGTGAAATAAGTCATGCGCCAAATAAAATGACGACGAATAAAGACCTTGAGAGAGCATTATTTCACCACTTATCAACTCCCCCACACTTATCCATTTGCTTGTCCCCAAGCAAAATTAGCTAAGGACCCACAACAAGAAGGAACATTTAAAGCAAGCAAGTGTTTAGATGAGTTCTTGAATTTCAGTGAGCAAAATTTGTGAAAAACCTCAAGAGGAGTGCAACCAACCTTCTCATGATGACATGGGTGTGCTTAGGGCAAATGAAAATATAGAGTTTCGGGGTATGATCTAGAGTGCTTCCGAGTTCTTACAGATTATGGAACTTGGAGAACTTTTACCATGGCCAACTTCTCTCAAGAATGGGCATTGAGGGAAAACAAAAAGAAAAATAGAGATTTGCAGTTAATTCACTTTTGCAACAAGAGATGAGAAGGGGTAAATTGGCATTTTGCCTTGCTTCAATGAACACTCATCTCTCATTTGTTGGTTACCTATGGTGTCTCTCAAGATCCTTTTTGTCTTTTTTTTTTCACAAGGAAGCACCCCTTAGCAATCCCTAGATAAGAAGGTAGAAGGAACCCCTAAGCAATAAAAATTCATCACGAAATGGATTTATGATCGAACCGCACATAAGTGCTCCTCAAGAGAGAACCTTAAAAAAAAGTTCGGTGGAAAATTCCAAGAATTCAAAGAAAAACTTGCTTACTATAAACATAACTCCCAAATGAAGCTATAGATAATTATGAGAAAATTGACTTAGTGCATCAAAGGTCGTCTCCCCCACACTTGAATGGGACAATGTCCTCATTGTTCAAATAAAAGCAGATGGGAAAAACAACAGCAGACCTTTGGGTATCACTGGGCATGAAGTAAGCAGAAAAAGTGTTGCATTGTAAAGAGTGGTTAAGTGTAGAGAACTAATACTCCCCTGAGAAAGATGTGTTGGTGGTATTCCCCCACACTTGCCAGTGTGCATATTCAGGTAAGCGCTAGCTCCGTTAGGAAGAGTCGTATGGCCTAGGATAAATGGACCAGAGGCTCTCTGGAATGTCACCTAACGCATTTCGGGATGTTGTCGAGTTCAGTTGAGATATCTACAATGCAAAACCAAAAGAAACAAGGCGCAACATGGATTCGAGTGAATTCGCATTGAGGCCAAAGTTAGATAGTTTAAAGGGGTCCCATAGCAGAGTAGGCAACAGGGTGCGTAAAGCACCATAGCACAAGAGTAGCGTAAAGTAGAAGTATCACAAATAACTGAACAAGGTCTAACAGCCTAACAAGCAATTCAGAGACAGAATGAAAAGCATAGAAACAACAGCAGAACATCCCAGGATCAGAAGATGGCTACTGGGGGGGTGCACCACCATGCTCGCGAACGTGCTGCCAATAGGCCTCCATCTGGCGCTGGTGCTCCTCCATGAGACGCCGGTGGTCGGCCATCTGCCTCTCGAACAGCGCGAGCTGCTCCGGGGTCACCGCTCCGGTCGGGGGTGGAGGTGGCAGGGCGAGGAACGGCCCAGGTGCAGCAGTGGAGGAGGAGGCACCGGAAGAGGAAGCTTCACCCCTGCGCCGCCTAGGCTCAGCGATGGCCTTGTGCCACCCGTCTGCCTCTCGAGTAAAACCCATCTTTTTCATAGCGGTGTAGTTGAAGGGGTCCATGGGCAAGGTCGGCACCTCATCCGCTCGGGGCCGGACTCCGTGGCGAGCCAACATCCTCTGAATAAAGTGTGGAAACCCCAAGTGGTGGGAATCCTTCTTCTCAATAATGTGGCAGAGGTGGGCCATGAACAGATCGGAGAGGGATAGGGGCTTGTCAGGGTCCGGTGCCACCATGTAGTCCATCAGGTAGCAGTCGGTGGCGTTGAGGTCCTTGCTATCCCGAGGGAGGAGATTGTGTCGGAGCAGAGCAAGAATGAGGCGGCGCAGCGGGTCCTCGAGCATCGACGGGGTGATGGTGAGCCGTACGTCAGTCCCCTCCTGATTCTTGCGACGTGTCTGAGCCGGGAGGGTTTGAAGGTAGTGACGCCGGCTGGCATTAAGATCCGCCTGATGGATGCACTTGGAGTGCTGGAGGTCGTCCCGTGACAAATGGAAGAAGTTGTGGACGTCCAGCCGCCGAATGAAAATGGGCACACCATGGACATATGAGGTGACCTCGCGCGCCCGCCGATCAGCTGTAGCGTTGGCGTAGAACTCCTTGATCTGGGTATGGTAGTACGGGCCCTCCCCCATGGTAAGGCCGGAGCTGGAGGTCCGCCTCGAGCGCCGGGTCCACCATACGCTCCTGAACTATCTCCCGACGTCGGGGAGAGTTAAACCAGCTGCGGGCCTCGGCGTTGATGAAGACGCCGTCAAAAAGAGCATTAGGAAGTTCGGGCTCTGGTTCCGAGGCGGCCACCTGTCTCCTAGCACGACGCTGTCGGTGGGCCATGTTGCTGCAAAACAAAGAAAAGAAAAAGAAAAAGAAACAAAACAAAAACAACACAAACAACAACCATTAAACTGTTAGAAAGTAACTAGGTTGTCAAAAAGAAAATAGCACACTAAGAAGCATGAAACACAAGAAAGAGCAAAAGAAACGGTAGTTGTGTGGAAAAATTTTGCCAGAGTCCCCCCTGTTTTTCTATCGTTCCTCGGTTCTAAGAACCTCCTCAATTTCACCCAAAAGGGTACCATGCAGCTCATCAAGTATCCCACTAACCATTGCAAGCAAAATGATAACTCCCCACGAAGCACACTACCAATTTATCAAGGTTTCACAATTTAGGCGTCACAACTCGCAACCACAAAATGCAACCAATATAAGCGCAATGGCGTTTAGGCATCCAGCAACATTCATAAAGCAATTGGCAGACATTAAAACACCTTGGAAGAATGCTAAACAAACATTATTCAATTTAAGACATTAAGCACCAAGTTGTGCTTAGAACCACCAAATGTCACAATTTTAATTTCCAAACCCACACAAAGTCCCTAAATAATTATTTAGCACAATCCAAATGCATAAATTTGCTAAAATCACAAAGTCACACCTAAGGCTCCGTTTGGTTCGAATTTAATTTAGGCCAAAGTGTAACTTTGTCAAAATTGAACCAAATAGCATAATGAGAGCCAGAGAAACATACCTTAAGAGTGGTATAAGTCAATGGAGTAAAATTGGAGTTTGAAAACGGTGAAAATTGACTGAAAACCAGATTGGGGATTTAGGGTTTTCGGTTGGGGGTGGCTTCGGGTGGTCGCAGGACGTGGGCGACGCGGGGGTGCGCTGGTGGAGCGAGAGGCGGAGCAGGGGCGACGGCGAGGGCTGGTCGGAGGTGGTTGCTGGGGCGTGGGTACTGGGCTGCGCGAGAACAGAGGGAGAAGAGAAGGAAGGTTGCGATGGAGAATGGTGTCGGGGAAGGAGAAGGAAAGAAAGGAAGAAAGGAAAGAAGAAAGAAAGGAGGAAAACGCCGCGTTTTCCCCTTGTTTTTTTTTCAAAATTTTTCGCCCGACCGAACTTGCACGTCCGGTCGCAAGTTTGGTCGGTTCCAGTAGGGTGGCATTTCGAATTTTTTCACTCCGACCGAACTTGCAAGTCCGGTCGCAAGTTCGGTCGGTTCCAGAATGTTTCGTGTTTGAGATTTTTTCACTCCGACCGAACTTGCAAGTCCGGTCGCAAGTTCGGTCTAAGTCAGTAGCTTCGCGGATTTGAAATCTGGGACTCGACCGACCTTGCAAGTTCGGTCCTAAGGTCGGTCGAGACCAGAATTTCACCAATCACAAACAGACTCAACAAGCAAAAACACCCAGAACACACAATAAATCAAGCATAGAATAGGCAAACAACTAACACAACTCGAATGAGTAAATAATGCAAGCTAAAAGTGACAATAGTCCGGGTTATCTCCCGGAAAGCTGCCCGTCTTTTTAAGGTCTTTGGCTAGACCATAGTGAGGGTTAGATCAAACCTGGAGGGTGGACGTGAGGAGGACATCCAAAGCATGAATCGAAGACATTTTTGGGTATCCACTTTGATGCACGTTCACCTTTTTCCTTCCTGCCCCTCTCTTTCTCTTCTTCAAGGATTAATGGTGGTTCATCCTGGATGGTGATCCCTTCGGGTAGAGTGATGAAGAGAGGTGAAGAAGATGAGTGTGGCTGGGCCTCCTTTTTTACAACCTTGACCGTCGTCGTCTTGTTATTTGGGGACCTCCCCGCTGTGAATACCAACTTCTCATCATATGCTTGCAAGGTGATGGTCCTTCTTGCCACAGCAATTTGAGCATCAGTAGTGGCAAGGAAAGGCCGGCCAAGGATAAGGGGTGTAGTGGAGTTTTCTTCAATGTCCAAAATGACAAAATCGCATGGGAAGTATAGATGTTCCACTTTGATGATAACGTCTTCAACCACTCCACTTGGGTAAACCGTCGACCCATCTGCCAGTTGAAGGATCATCTTGCTCTTTTTCAATTCACCTATACCTAGCCGCTTGAAGGTGGAAAGGGGCATCAAGTTGATGGAGGCACCTAGATCACATAAGGAGTATTGAAAAGAGGTGCTACCGATCATGACCGGGATGGTGAAGCTGCCTGGATCGCTGCATTTCGAAGGTAATGGCTGTTTGAGAATAGCAGAGCAAGCTTCATTGAGCTGGATGGTGCCGTCTTCGGTCAATTTTAATTTGTTGGAGATGAGATGCTTGAGGAATTTAGCATAGTTTGGCATCTTGGCAATGAGGTCTACAAAAGGGATGTTGACATTCAATTGCTTAAGCACCGCTAGAAACTTCCCGTACTCTGCATCAAGCTTCTGTTTCTTGAGTCGGTTGGGGAAAGGTACGGGTGGTTCACATGGAGAGGGTTTTTGTGCGGAGAGGTTTGCGGGGATCTTGAGGAGTTCCCTCCGTTGGGTGGTCAACCCTTTCTTCGTCACCCTCCTTTGGGTTGCTTGGCTCATGTGGGACTTGGACTTCTTGTGTTTTTCTCCCACTTCTCAAGGTAACAACTTTTATCCCTTCCTCATCATCCTCCAACTTGGCTTTTTCTCTTGCATAGTTTGTAAGAAGCTTTCCCAAGTGCTCCCTCTCATCTTGAAGTTCATGATCATGAATTCTCGAAGAAGATTCAAGTTGGGCTATCTTTCTTTTTGATGCTGCTATGGACATAGCCCATACTTGATGAAGAGGGTGAATTTTTGAAGTCTCAATCACATTTATCTTGCTAACCTCTTCTTCAACATCTTCTCTCACGAATATAGCATTGAGTTGCTCTTTCGGATTAGGCTTGGTTTGGCTTGGGAACGTGCCCGGTTGTCTTTGAGCAAGTTGTTGAGAGATGCTTTCAAGTTGGGACTCAACCCTTTTGTTGGTGGCGTCTTGACTTGCTTTAAAAGCATCCAAGTCAGCCGCTTTGGATTGCACAACCGAGACAAGATTTTTCATCATGTCTCTTAGCTCGGCATTGGCATCCGTGGGTGGAGGAGGATGTTGTTGTTGTTGTTGCTGTTGATGAAAGCCCGGAGGTGCTCCTTGTGGTCGGTAACCCATTTGTGGGTTGGACATTTGAGTCGACCCTTGTGACCGGTAGCCCGTGGGATTGTTGGAAGCATTGCTAGCTCCCCCTTGGGTTTGGTCATTACTTCTCCATGAGAAGTTTGGATGGTTCCTCCATGGGGCATTTTGTTGATTGTAGTTGTATCCGGGGCGGTTGCCTACAAAGTTTACATCCTCACGTGGATCGGCATAAACCTTGCCTTCGCAAAAGTGGGTCTCGTGAGGACCCGCACAAATTGCACACCCCTCTTGGATTGGAGTAGAAGTAGATGGAGAGGGTGTGATGAAGAAGCTATAGACTTTGTTGTTTCTTTTTGAGCTATAGCTAGCTTCTCCACCATCTTGGTGAGTGAAGATAGTTGAGCGGAAAGGTGGTCGGTGGGTTCAACATGTAAGAGACCAGCTCTTGGTGCTCTCCCCTTTTGCCTAGACCATTGCCTTATGTTACTAGTCATCTCCTCTAGGAGTGCCATCCCCTCTTGAGGTGACTTAGTCATAAAGCTTCCTCCAGATGAGGAGTTCACAAGTAGTCTATTCTGGTCATCGAGACCGTTGAAAAAAGATAGACATAGTGATTGGTCGTCCAAACCGTGGTGGGAACAATTCATCAACATGTTTTTGAATCTATCCCATGCATCGTATAACGTCTCTCCCGGTTTTGGAAAAAGGTATTGATCTCTCCAATTAATTGCCTTGTTCTACTAGGGGGTAATACTTGGCAAGAAATTGTTGAGCCATTTGTGCCCAAGTATGGATTGATTTTGACGGTAAGCTCCTATACCATCTTGATGCAGAGTCGGACAGTGAGTGAGGGAAGAGCTGCAGGCGTATCCTCTGGTCAACATTTCCAGTTTTGCCAAATGAGTTGCAAAAATCGAGGAATTGACTTAGGTGATTGGGAGCCTCATCGGGATTTGCTCCACTGAATTTTCCTAAATCCCGGACAGCAGTGATGTAATGGGTCTTGAATACCCATTGTCCGGTCTCTTGAGGCGTCAATTCCGGTAGGACTATGGCTGAAGGCCCCCTTCGGTGTCCGGCTGGTTGTAGTCTTTGAGAGCCATTCGTTGTTGGTTCCCGTTGTTTTCAACCTCCGGTGGGTCATTCATGATTGAATTTTTCACAGTTCGGATGGCCCTCAACAATGAACGCTCGAGCTCGGGTCTCGGACTAACGAGTGGGGATCCTTTGGCTCGAGTGTTTGGCATACACCAAGAAAAACAGAAGGTACCTAAAATGCACCAACACCAAACGCTCTTAAGTAGATGGATATGTTAAAATATAAACAACAACTAAAAACATAAATACCACAAATGAAGAAAAATAGATAAAAGTACTAAATGCACAAAAACTATAGTACCGAACCAAGGGAAATTGAATAATCAATTTCCCTGGCAACGGCGCCATAAACTTGTTGGGAAAATTACATACATGGTAATTAAACCTAGCTAAAATGGGCAAGTGCACCCAATTCGTTGCAGTAAAACAAGTGTCGTATCCACAAGGAAATTGGTTTCTAAATCCCAAGCTTCGGTATAATAGTTAAGTGCAAAATAACAGTAAAATGGGGGTTTAGCCAGAGGCAAGCTTGGTTGTTTGTTTTGTTAACTAAAATGCAATAAAAGCAGTAAAATGTTTGTGAATGGTATGGATGGAGAGAGTACCCTAGGATGTGGGAATCACCCAATTCACTCAAAGAACTTTAAAACCATAACTCATCATCTCAGTGCCTATTAGAGTTTAGCTCATGAATCCCCAAATCATGGGAAATCCAATTCTTACCTAAATAATCAAACCCCTTAATTAAAGGAGGTTCAAGTCATCAAATAGCATTAAGCAAGCACTCTTAAATAATAGCCCCAAGCAATTACTTCCAAATCAAGAAAGCAAAGGTTAGGGTTTACTCCCTTCTTGGTCTAGTTCCAAACTCAAGCTCAAATATTGAATGGAACCACCATAAATGCAATAAGAGATCAGTTTAGTGCATTAATTGATATTGAAGAGAATAAAACAAGAGTAATTAATGAGTTAGGTTTTTAGCATTCAATGAGCAAAATGGGTTCAAACCCTCATCCTAGGATACAAATGGAACTACTCAGACATAGCTAGAGGAAAGAGCAAAGAAAAGGAAGAATTAGCCATTGGAGGAGCTTCCAAGCTTCAATGGAGGTAGAGATCTTCACTTCCTTCTTCCTCCTTTCTTCTCTTCTCTTCTCCTCTTCTTTTCTCTTCTATTTTCGCCTCTTTCCCGTCTGTTTAGGGTTGGAGTCGGGTGAATTTGATAATGGGGAAGGGAGCCCCAAATTCATCTCTTGAAAACGCAGATCTGGGCAAAAATTTGCGTCCGACCGAACTTGCAAGTCCGGTCACAAGTTCGGTCGGACTCTTTTTAAGCGGAACATGTGACGGGTTTTAAGGTCGACCGAACTTGCAAGGTCGGTCCTAAGGTCGGTCGATTCCAGTAGCTTGCAAAAACGCAAATCTGGGCAAAATTTTGACCCGACCGACCTTGCGACCGGACTTGCAAGGTCGGTCGGAGTCAGTATAACTTCAAAACGCTGTATCTTCTTCGTTTTAACTCCGATTTTGGATCCGTTTGCGCCCACGCGTTCCTCTTCGTCTACTTTACTCCTAGCTATGTTACTCCTCCTGTTTAAACAATAAATGTGTAAAACACCAATGAAACACAAAACTAGAGGAAAACAAGCTAGAGTGGAGAAATGAGCATGAAAAGTGTTGATTAAACATATGAAATACACCCCTAAAACATGCTCATTTGGACACTCATCACACCCCCACACTTACCTTTTTGCTTGTCCTCAAGCAAAACCAAGCACCCATGCAAGTAAGGAATGCTCAAGACTAACAAACACTAACATGAATTGTAGGATAAAAGAAGAAGCAAAAAGTGATTAAAACCTTTGAGGAGTGTGAACCATCTCTTAGTGGTGGCATGGGTGTGCTTAGGGCAAAACAAAATCTAGATTTCGGGGTATGATCCGAAGTGCTTCAAAGTTCTAAAGATTAGGTGACTTGGAGAGCTTTTACCATGTCCAACTTCTCTAAGAATGGGCATTGAGAAGAAAACAAAAGGAAAAAAAGATTTATGCATTTGTTTCACTTTGCATAAGAGATGAGAAGATAAAATTTTGGCATCAAGCCTTTGCATTTAAGAACACTCAGCTCTCATTGTTGGTTAACAATGGCGTCTCACAAGTCCCTTGAAGGATTTTCACAAAGAAGCACCCCTTAGCAATCCCTAAGAAAGAAGACAGAAGGAACCCCAAAGCAATAAAAATCCAACCATACAAGATCACTTGGCCACACCGCATGTAAAATGCTCCTCAAAAGCAATCAAAATGAAAAATTTAAGCATTTATCCCACAATTCATAACAGTATTTGTTCTTAATGAGAACAACTCACAACACAAGGGTCCAAGTTTTTTATTTTGGACAATCGCAAGATAAGTATGAAGTATTAAGCATTTAAGCACACAATTCACCGAAAAGGTCACTCCCCCACACTTAAATTGAACAATGTCCCCATTGTTCACCAATCAAAACCGGGGAAGATTCCAGAAGACCTTTACGGGAAGCAGACAAAAGGAAAATCACACGGGACACAAACAAATAGTATAGCACAGAAGCTATCCCCAGATTTGCAGATTCAAAATTAGAGAAGAGAGAACGAAAACTAAAAGGAACTAGTACTCCCCTGAGATTGCTATTGCTATCAGTTTGTAGAACTCCCCCACACTTGAGCTTCAGTCTCAAGTAGCGTAGCTTGGTTGCGGTGTGGAATTGAAATTGCACCCGCATAAAACACTAGAAGCAACCAAACTACAACTGGAGTTAAGGGTTAGCAAAAACAAAACCAAAGGAGAACGAAAACAAAAACAGGAAATAAAAATAGTGGAGTCGTTGTGGGCAAATATTAAAGGGTGAAACGAGTACTCCCCGATAAGATGCAGATGGAAGATAGGGTGCCCGCACAATTGCTAGTGGGAGGGGTCGTTGAGGTGCTACCTTCAATCGTTGGAGATGAAGGTCCTCTTGGAAAATTTCGCCAGAGGTTCCTTTGTAAGTGTTCCTAATTCCATCCCTTTTTCAGAGGGGCTTACCTGTTTCCAAAATATTCACAACACAGACGCCACCAATTGGGCGTAAAAGGGCAAGTCCAAAGAATGCCAAAATAGCCCATTATTGAAAACAATGCAAATTCGAAACTAACAAAATTTAAAAGACAGGACACGAAATGAAATCCGGGTTGCCTCCCGGTAAGCGGCCCTTCTTTAAGGTCTTTGGCTAGACCATACCACCGTGAAGTCATCCGGGATCGAATATGAACGTTGAAGTCGGCTTCAACGGGTGGCTTGGGCGGGCATCATCTAGCAATGAAGAACGACCCGGATCAAAAGGAAATGTGGCCTCAACACTTAGGATGTGAAAGTGTAAACTCCACCGATCGTTCATCAGGTGGAAGTGTTGAGGTGGGTGATCCTTGGTACGAGGATCAAACTGTGGTGGAGCCTCATCTTCAAATTCAAGGATGTAAACATCCTTATCTTCAGTGAGCGGTGCAGGGAGAACTCCGGAGTGGACTTTGTCTTCAATCTTTGGTCCCGGATCAAATGGGAAGGTGGCCTCCACACTTAGCGGGTGTACGTTGAGCTTCCACCCAACTTCATTAGTGCACGGGTGGGGGCCTTGATCCTTCAAATGAAGATCAAAGTTAGTGGGCTCCTCCTCCTCAAATTCAAGGATGTAGACATCCTCGACCTCGGGGTGAGGCTCATAGGAAGAGCCGAGGTGGACATCAACTTCAAAGGGGGATGGCTCCTTGAAGTCGGTGGTGGTACTCTCCTCTGAGGAGTCAGAGGGAGACAGTGTCTCCCCCTTCTCAAAGTTGAGGATGTGAGCATCCTCGTGATCTTGATGGAGCACGGAGAAGGCGGGAAAATAATGGTAGCTGACTTCAGAGGGAGAATGCTCCTTGAAGTCAGAGTGGAGACTCTCTTCTGATGAAGTGTCTTCATAGTCAAGCCGGGGGTGGAGTGGTGTTGGGCTTTCAGATTCGCACAGGGGAGGAGTTGGAGAGTAGCTCAAGTCCTCAGCAGGCTGTTCCACATCATGAACTGTTTCGCTCTCAAGTTGTTGCACAATCTGAGCTTGAACATTCATGTTGAAGGTATCTTGCTTCATGGTAAAAGTATCTTGCATAGTCGAGTTAGGCTTGCAAGAAGAGATAAGATTAGACATGAGCTCCTCCAAACTGGGTGAATCAACCTCTACTGTGATCACAGGACAGTGAGAGCTCTCGTGGTCTCCTCCACACTCTTGGCACACAAGCCTCCGATAGACATATGAGTTGAGGTCCTCCATAAGAGCTCTCAATTCTGCCATTGTTGTTGGACATTGGGGGCTCTCATGGTACTCTCCGCACCTTTGACATACATCCCATTGATTGTAGTTCTCTGCGCCATAGGAGTAACCGTACCAACCTCCTGCTTGATCGTAGTGACCATCCATCAGAATTAAGTACCTAAAAAAAAGAAACAAAAATTTATACACAAAATGGGCAAATAAATGAAATGAAAATCATCACAAAAACTAAACAGATAATAAACCAGATAGTTGGACCGAAGTCCCCGGCAACGGCGCCAAAAACTTGTTGTGCAAAATAGTGTTGAAACTATCTTGCTAACTATGGGCAGTGAACCCAATCATTGTAGTACAACAAGGTCGTATCCACAAGGACTTCGTAACTATCTAGCTAATTATAAGCTTAGTAAATGTGCAAGAGGATATATACAAAAGTGCATAAATGTAAATTAATGGTTTTGGGTTTTTGGGTTGTGATTGGAGAAATAAAGAAAAGCAATAAACACTAAACTAACTATCTAGGATAGGTGTAGCCCGGGATGGATATTTGCACCCGTCCTCCCCTTACTACCGACTGTCAAACCTCGAACTCATAGCTAAACCACGGGAACGCTTAATTAATTAGCAACCTAATCTAGGCCTACTAATCCTAACCAATTTAATCGAGACTTCTCATTCTGCTAAGCCCCGGGTCAATCGATAGCACTAAGCTCAAGTTCCACTAAAGTTGCAATGTAGTCTAATCTCAAAATCATCGAAATCAGAATACACCGTTTTAGTCTCTGACAGTTTAGGTTTCTATCTCTGAATAACATTTTGATAGAATCCCACAATAATGATAAACTAATCGGTAGGCCAAACCAACCAATTTAACACATAGAAGACAAATTGAGCAAAACCCTTAACAAATCCCCAAATCATGAGCAACAAGTTTAGAAGTCATAAACACTCAATAATCATCTTCATTAAGCTCAAAGACTAAAATAAAACCATAAATGAGTTCAAGAATCTACAATGGAGTTTAGAGATTTTGGGACAAAATCCCCAATCCCTAGCTACAAATGATTCTACACAGCCATAGAGAAAAGAAAAGCATAAAAGGGAGAAGAAGAAGCCATTAATGGAGCTTGGAAGCTTTGGAGAAGGTGAGCTCTTTCTTCTCTTCTTTCTCCTCTTCTTTCTCTTCTTCTTCCCCTTCTTTTTCGCCCTCTTTCTCTGTGTTTTCGACTGGTGGAGTCGTGGTTCAAGAATGGGGAGAAGTGTCCCCAATTCGTTGCAGTAAAACAAGTGTCGTATCCACAAGGAAATTGGTTTCTAAATCCCAAGCTTCGGTATAATAGTTAAGTGCAAAATAACAGTAAAATGGGGGTTTAGCCAGAGGCAAGCTTGGTTGTTTGTTTTGTTAACTAAAATGCAATAAAAGCAGTAAAATGTTTGTGAATGGTATGGATGGAGAGAGTACCCTAGGATAGTGGGAATCACCCAATTCACTCAAAGAACTTTAAAACCATAACTCATCATCTCAGTGCCTATTAGAGTTTAGCTCATGAATCCCCAAATCATGGGAAATCCAATTCTTACCTAAATAATCAAACCCCTTAATTAAAGGAGGTTCAAGTCATCAAATAGCATTAAGCAAGCACTCTTAAATAATAGCCCCAAGCAATTACTTCCAAATCAAGAAAGCAAAGGTTAGGGTTTACTCCCTTCTTGGTCTAGTTCCAAACTCAAGCTCAAATATTGAATGGAACCACCATAAATGCAATAAGAGATCAGTTTAGTGCATTAATTGATATTGAAGAGAAAAAACAAGAGTAATTAATGAGTTAGGTTTTTAGCATTCAATGAGCAAAATGGGTTCAAACCCTCATCCTAGGATACAAATGGAACTACTCAGACATAGCTAGAGGAAAGAGCAAAGAAAAGGAAGAATTAGCCATTGGAGGAGCTTCCAAGCTTCAATGGAGGTAGAGATCTTCACTTCCTTCTTCCTCCTTTCTTCTCTTCTCTTCTCCTCTTCTTTTCTCTTCTATTTTCGCCTCTTTCCCGTCTGTTTAGGGTTGGAGTCGGGTGAATTTGATAATGGGGAAGGGAGCCCCAAATTCAGCTCTTGAAAACGCAGATCTGGGCAAAAATTCGCGTCCGACCGAACTTGCAAGTCCGGTCGCAAGTTCGGTCGGACTCTTTTTAAGCGGAACACGTGACGGGTTTTAAGGTCGACCGAACTTGCAAGTCCGGTCGCAAGTTCGGTCGATTCCAGTGAGTTTTGGGGCGTCTTTAACAGGGCCCGACCGAACTTGCAAGTCCGGTCGCAAGTTCGGTCGGCCCCAGAATTTCATTTTTTCTGTGCCGGAACTCTCCCGATGCTTCCCGTTGGCTAGGCATCCTTCCCGAGGTGCTCGAACATTGATGCTTTCTCATATAAAGCTCTTAAAATGTACTCCAAAGAGTATTTACCTATTTAAACAAGCCAAAAGTGTAAGATCACTAATAAACACACAAATACTCCATAAAGTGGTGAAATAAGTCATGCGCCAAATAAAATGACGACGAATAAAGACCTTGAGAGAGCATTATTTCACCACTTATCAGTAGGGGATAGCACCTTGTGGGTTTGGAAAGAGCCTTAACCCGTGACCTATATTTATGGCTATTTAGGGAGGAGTCCTTGTGGAAGCAGAAAGCTCGCGATCAGTGGATCAAGCTGGGTGATAGGAATTCATCCTATTTCCATACCAAGGTCACAATACGAAGGCAGAAAAACAGAATTTCAAAACTGATGAGCGATGATGGCGTCTGGGTTAATGATGACAAGGATCTCTGCTCCATGGTCACAAAGCACTTTGTGACTATGTTTAATGGCGAGGCTTATAGCCTGCAACAACTTGAGGGACATGATTTTAATGATCCAAGTGAAGCGCTGTTAGAGCAGTTAACTGCTCCTGTCACTATGAAGGAGGTCACCAAGGCCCTCAATGGTATGAAGGCTTACAAAGCCCCGAGAATAGATGGATACCCCGCAGGCTTCTTCCAACAATTCTGGGACATTACGGGACCTGGTATGCTTGACTTCATTAGGAGGAGCTTCACTCAAGGGAGGATCAACAACAAGATTAATCGAACCATTTTAGTCCCCATTCCAAAAGTGGAGCATCCGACGAAGGTTGCCCAGTTCAGACCCATTTCTCTATGCCAGGTTCAATACAAGCTATTAACTAAAGTAATTGCCAATAGACTTCGACCTTTCATGTCCTCGTGGGTCTCTGAGAACCAATCGAGTTTTATCCCCGAGAGAAGCATCTTTGATAATATTCTTCTGGTTCAGGAAACTCTACACATTCTGCACACTACTAAAGCCAAGGATGGTTTTCTCGCCATGAAGATCGACCTCGCTAAAGCTTACGATAGGCTAGCTTGGGACTTTATTGATGACACATTAAGATGCATTGAGATTCCGGATTCTCTTCGGGTTCTAATCATGGATTGTATTAATTCAGCTACGTTTCAAATTAGCTGGAATGGCAGTCTAACTGAATCGTTTCAGGCTGGTAGGGGTGTGAGGCAAGGAGATCCCCTGTCCCCCTACATTTTTGTACTTTGTCTCGAGAGGCTGTCTCAATTAATCAATCGCTCGGTGGCAAGGAAAGAGTGGAAACCAATACACATGGGACATAGGGGAACAATAGTTTCACACAGCTTCTTCGCAGATGATTTGGTCCTCTTTGGGGTCGCTACTCCAACACAAACGAGAATAATGAAAGGAGTTCTTAATGACTTCTGTGCTGCATCTGGACAAGTCATAAGCTTCGAGAAATCAAGCATTGTCCTATCCAGAAATCTAAGTAAGGAAAGAGCTCGCAATCTCAGTTTGGAAGCTGGCATTCCAGTTGTCCGTGAATTCGGTAGGTATCTTAGGGTTGTTCTGCAGCAGGGCAGATACATCAAACAATCCCACCACATTATATTATCGAAAATGCAAAACAGGCTCTCTGGATGGAAATTGAAATCCTTGTCTTTTGCTGGTCGCGCATGTCTGGCCAAGAGCTGTTTAGCCTCAATGCCCACTCATAATATGCAATGTCAAGTTCTCCCTAAAAGCGCGTGTGATGAGATTGACAGGTTATGTCGCAACTTCATTTGGGGCCATGATAAGGACACCCGCAGACTACACCCGGTTTCTTGGGATCAACTTTGTAAACCGAAAGAACTTGGCGGATTGGGGTTTCGTAAAGCTAGACTGATGAACCAAGCTTGTTTCGGTAAGTTGGTTTGGAATGTAATGACCAAACCTAAAGGCCTGTGCCACAGTGTTATTATTAACAGATATCCTAATCCCGATACACAACAATGCTCGACCACTTGGAGAAATATGAGGAACTGTTCCAATCTGCTTGAGCAGGGCGCGCGCTGGGTTGTATGTAACGGAGAAACAATTTGTTTTTGGACAGACAAATGGATTGGGGACTGCAGCCTACAAGCTCTTGCTGTTAAAAGCATTCCTGATGAGTTTCTCAATATGAAAGTTGCTGATTATTGGTCCACAGATGATGGATGGATCTGGGAAGAGTTTGAACATTTTCTCCCTGCGTATTTGAAACAGTCATTCAGAGGATAATTTGTCTTCCCGGATGGTGGAAATGATTTTCTAACTTGGGAGTCCACTAGTTCTGGCAACTACAGCGTCTCGTCTGCATATAGGCTGCTTGATCGATGCAATTCTGTTCCATGTCTGCCGACGGTAGTGACAGACTTATATCAGAAAATTTGGAAAATCCCCGTCCAGGAGCGCATTAAAGTTTTTCTATGGAAGGTTCTTATGGGCAAATCTATGACGAATTCTAGGAGATTTGATTTAGGTCTCACTACAGACAAAGGGTGCCACTATTGCAGGCAGGAGGAAACCATGATTCATATTCTGCGGGACTGTGTGGTGGCTAGAAGAATCTGGAATAAAATTCTCCCTTTTAATTGTCTTTCGGACTTCTATCTTTCTTCGCTGAATGAATGGTTGCTCACTAACTTAAGTAAAAACCCGGGTTACTGTAGTATTAGATATGATAGGGCAGTTTATTTTCCTATTACATGTCATGCACTGTGGAAGTGGAGGAACAACAAGGTCTTCGGTCAGGAAGACAGGATATTTCTTCCTCTCCAAACGATTATGCAAGCATGCTTTCTCAGTAGGAGAGCATGAAATTTAGGCACACTTATTACACATTATAATTTACTTGTCAATTGTGCAGATGTAGCAGATCGAAGATGGACACCCCCACCTGATGGCTATCTCATTTTCAATGTCGACTGTGCAGTAAGGTACAACCCGGACTTTGGCGGCATAGGTGGAGTCTGCAGGGACCACACAAGAGCCTGGATTGTAGGATTCAACACATCCGTGGGAAGAATGGATGTGCTTCGAGCAGAAGCATTAGCGATACTTCAGGTTGCACTGATCGCGAAAGAAAGAAGTTTCACTAAGCTTATCTTCTGTACAGATTCAGTCTAGCTAGTTAATTTGTTTTCAAACTGCCCAAGTGCTCATCCTTGTCGTCCCATTATCCAAGCCTGTAGATCTTGTCTAAATTTGGATTGGCGTCTTGCTGTGAAGTACTGCCGACGTACTTGTAATATGGTTGCTGACCTGTTAGCAAAAAAACTATAACCAACTAGCTGTGGGAGTAACATTCTAGAGTTTGCTCCTGATTTTATTGTTTCTCAGATTGCTGAGCAACAGCGTGTGATTAATAGAAAGTAATTTGAGGCTGAGGCCTCCGTTTCATGACCAAAAAAAATATTAAAAAAACTTGACAATATTAATACACTTGCATAAAAATGTACTATTTGTATAAGATTTGCCAAATGATAAAAATGAAAAGATTTTTCAAATTATATCGCGCAAATTGGAAATCGACTATTAATACGAATCCAGAAAAAAAAAGGAGGAAAATTACTAACTACTCACTCTCACTGGCCATCGAAAACCCTAATGGAGGCTTTAGCGCCCATTCGCATCGTTTTATAAATTTGCTCTCCGCCTTTTGTTCACTCTTTCGCACTCGCTATTCTACACGCCTCTCTAATCAACGAGAGAATTTCTATCCTGTGATCCTTTGAGGTGCCCTTCTCTCACTCTCCGTCTCTCTTAATACGTACATTTGCATTGCTGTGTTGGTTCTGTGTGTAGTCTTTACTGCTTACTGGTGGTAGGTAAGATGCGTCTGCGTGAGTAAACGAATTCGAGCTGAAATCTCTTCGTGCTGTCATCTTACTCGTGCCTTGGACGTTTGATATAGGAAATTTAGTAGCTAATGGACATATATTCGTTTCCGCCATATGAAGTCCTGGTTTGCTATGCTGTATATAGGTGTGGATTTCGCTAAATTTTTGATCCCGTGCCGAGTGTTTTGTTTGATCTTGTTTCAGTTTTCGTTTGTGTCAAGTGGCAACTCATGCTATACCGGATCAGTTGTGCGATTTCTTTCATCTTATGCTATTATTGTTTTGCGAGAATGGTGTGTATGGTTGGAATGGCATGCTCTTCATAGTGATGATATTTTTTGGGCTGCTGGAATTGTGATTGTAGAATTACTCTTTATCATGATGATGAAGGTTATCTTGCGAATGCTATAATGGTGTTCAACTATGAAGAGTGGGAATCGTTGCTGAACCGGGTTTTAAATAAGTGTACGCTATATTTGGCATCTGCGCTGTTGGATTCACATTGTCTTGATTTGGTGATCGTAGTACTGATCGAACTATTTCAGGGAGACCTTTAGTATTCGATTCTAAAAGAGGTGTCTTCTTGTTTGATTGTGTTTAAGACTTAGGGTTGGCTGCATTGTTATGTTTCAGTCAGACTCATAATTTATATGTGCACTGATTTAGAAGTCTCTGCGTTGTAGTTCATCGTCCCTTGGACCATGGGTAAGGAAAAGTTGCACATCAGCATTGTGGTCATTGGCCATGTCGACTCTGGTAAGTCGACCACCACTGGTCACCTGATTTACAAGCTTGGTGGTATTGACAAGCGTGTGATTGAGAGGTTTGAGAAGGAAGCTGCTGAGATGAACAAGAGATCGTTCAAGTATGCCTGGGTTCTGGACAAGCTCAAGGCTGAGCGTGAACGTGGTATCACCATTGATATTGCCTTGTGGAAGTTTGAGACCACCAAGTACTACTGCACAGTCATTGATGCTCCTGGTCATCGTGACTTTATCAAGAATATGATTACTGGTACCTCACAGGCTGACTGTGCTGTTCTCATCATTGACTCCACCACTGGAGGTTTTGAGGCTGGTATTTCCAAGGATGGTCAGACCCGTGAGCACGCTCTTCTTGCGTTCACCCTTGGTGTGAAGCAGATGATTTGCTGCTGTAACAAGGTACGAATTATGTTTGCAGTTGTCCTTTCCTATCAAGTCTTACTATCTTGTATCTGGTACAAATATGATGACATATTTGTCAATATATTTATGGTAATTTGTATGACGTAGATGGATGCTACCACCCCTAAGTACTCCAAGGCCAGGTATGAGGAAATCGTGAAGGAAGTCTCTTCCTACCTGAAGAAGGTCGGGTACAACCCTGACAAAATTCCATTTGTCCCCATCTCTGGTTTTGAGGGGGACAACATGATTGAGAGGTCCACAAACCTTGATTGGTACAAGGGACCAACCCTCCTTGAGGCTCTTGACCAGCTGAATGAGCCCAAGAGACCCTCTGACAAGCCCCTGCGTCTCCCACTCCAGGATGTCTACAAGATTGGGGGTATTGGAACTGTTCCAGTGGGAAGAGTTGAAACTGGTGTTATCAAGCCTGGTATGGTTGTTACCTTCGGTCCATCTGGGTTGACCACTGAGGTCAAGTCCGTGGAGATGCACCATGAGTCCCTCACAGAGGCTCACCCAGGAGACAATGTTGGATTCAATGTCAAGAATGTTGCAGTCAAGGATCTGAAGCGTGGGTATGTCGCTTCTGACTCCAAGAATGACCCAGCTAAAGGGGCAGCTAGCTTCACTGCTCAGGTCATTATCATGAACCATCCTGGTCAGATTGGGAATGGCTATGCCCCAGTGCTTGACTGCCACACGTCCCACATTGCTGTTAAGTTTTCTGAGTTATTGACCAAGATAGACAGACGATCTGGTAAGGAACTTGAGAAGGAACCCAAGTTTTTGAAGAATGGAGATGCTGGGTTTGTGAAGATGATTCCGACCAAGCCCATGGTAGTTGAGACCTTTTCCGAGTACCCTCCACTAGGTCGTTTTGCGGTGAGGGATATGAGGCAAACGGTCGCTGTTGGTGTAATCAAGGCTGTTGATAAGAAAGAAGCAACCGGTGCCAAGGTGACCAAGGCCGCTGCCAAGAAGGGGGTCAAGTGAGCATATCAAGCAGGCTTTATTTTTGTTGATGTTGGAAGTGGAAAATGGTGGACAGTTAATTTTGGATTATATTGAAGCAATTATTGGTTGATAGTGGCTATGCTTCTAGTTTGGGTCTACATTCGTGGATTTCTATATTTCGCGCATTCTGGTATTTTATGCTCTGTTGATATTTTTGTGAGTAGTGAAATGAAGAAATAGTCTTCCGTGTCCATTTGCTCTCCATATTATGTTGACTTGTTAAATTCGTATAGTGACCGGAGGACGTTCCTTTTTGATTAATCTGAGAATGAGGTGAATGGTTTTCTTGATCAGTTGTACAAAGGAAATTCGAGCAAAAAAAGATACGTTTGTATCTTTAATGAAAGGCGAAATGCAAGCTTTTTGGACGGCAAGATTATAAAGACATACGAAACGTGAACTCAGGGCATGTACACTATTCTTAAACTAAACTGACAATCTGTCTTCGAAAAAAATAAAATCTGACAATCAAACAAATATTATGTTTAGAAAAAAAGACATACAAATAGCAGCTTAGTAAAAAAAAAAGGAACAAAATTAGTAATAAGTCACCTTTGTGGGCAAATATTATTGTAAAACCGGTTGATGACGAGCATCATACTTATACAACTGTTCATTTAAATTCAAAGATTGTTCAAGTTAATATTAATTGTTCAAATTGATTCAAATATTACATGTGGTGATATAAAGGTTGTTCAATTTTATATGATGGTTGTTCAAGTTAAATGTGAAGATTGTTCAAGCATGTATCATATAATCATAGAACCGGTTTTACGATAGTTGACATCTAGAAAGTTCTCGTGTTCAGTATTAAGGTTGTTCAATTGTGCATACTAGCCTAATATAAGGCCACAATGTAGCCACAAGCTAGATTTCAGATCAAACGAGTGCTTATTCTTGAACTATTTCTAGACTTACATCAGCAGAGATATGATGTTTATTGAAAGTCATTGCCTTTCGATACAAGTTGATCTAATCCCTGTTCTATTTCCATTTTCTATCATATACCCACCTACACCATATAAGCCCGCCCATTTCCTCCACTCTCCCCACTTAATCAAATCCAAATATAGCCCCTCTATTACAATCTCTTCTTGTCCCATGCATGATCCTTAACATGTTGTGTTTCTCCTATTCTCCACAAAGCACCAACACCCCACCACCTCACCCGATGATCACACGTTCCAAAGACAACATGCACAAGCCATTGGCAAGAAATATGTCACAATTCCTTGGGGCCGTAAAACATAAATTCATGTCAATACCTCTTCTAACTCCCTCTCTGTACCTGATATTTCACCTTTCACACTGGGATTGAATTTCACTTAACGAAACAAATCTGTTGAACAATAAGACAATGCCATCATCAACACTCACACTTGGGATCTAGTTCATTCTAACCAAAACATCAACATTATTGGTGTCAATGGATAGTGAAAAAAAGGTGGTTGATGGTCGTATTGAGGGGGAAAAGGAATATTTGGTGGCACAAGGTTTCAACCAAACTCTTCGGAGGTTGGTTATATAGAGGCATATGGTCTTATTGTTGAAGTGAAAACTATAAAGACATATTTAGTTATTGTTGTCTCACTCAACTGGCCTACCACACAATAGGATGTTCAAAATGCATTTCTATAAGAGGATCGAGATGAAGAGGTATTTGCACACCAACTCCCAGACTCTTTGAGCAAGGGACATCCAAATTATGTTTGTAAGCTAAGAAAAGATCTCTACGGCCTTAAACAACCTCCAAGGGCCTTGAACTCCATCTCTCATATATTACTCCTTGGTTTGACTTTGTCCCCAAAGATTCATCCAAGGGCCTACCTCCAAATTGGTAGCCAAAATGTCTATGAAATCTAGTTAAACGGTAGCTACTATCATCACAAAGACGAACACTTAAATTAGACATAACAGTAGGTCAAGGGAGGCCCCTTCGCAGGTACAAAGTGATGACAAGGATTCAGAAGTAAGTGAAGTATTGAGTAGGAGAAAAAAATCCAACCATAGCGAAGTCCAAGAAGAAAGATCTCAATAGCAAGAACTCTTATGTGGGGTTCAATAACCTTCCACAAGTTATTAATATGATTCATAGGGGAAAAAATAGAAACATGTGCAAGTAGTATGACTCAAGTCAACGAAAGAGTTTGATTATGTAACATCAGGTAGGTAAGTTCCCTAGGATATTAAATCAAGTGTCTGTATCCACATTGTGGATCGATATGGCCATGTGCCACTAATTATATAAAAAGCTACTATCATCACAAAGACAATGTGGATTCTGAAACTTCTAATAGAACTTGGGTTATTTGTTGGATCTCCCCAACATTTTATTGCCACAATATTGATGCAAGGTACCTTATTAAAACTCCGATGTTCCACAATCAGATGAATCACATAGAGACTGATTTGGTTCTTCATTCGCAAATGGTGGTGAACCGTACTCTAGTGGCGGTGCATCTATCATCAACAGAGTAATTGGTTGATGGCTTGATGCCACGCCAAGGGAGTCTCCACTAGACCTAACAAAGGTGACCCGAAACCGAAAACCAAACTGATCCAATCGATCAGAACCCAATTTTAAACCGAATGGTTGATGAGTGTCCAAATGAGCATGTTTTAGGGGTGTATTTTATATGTTCAGTCAACACTTTTCATGCTAATTTCTCCACTCTAGCTAGTTTTCCTCTAGTTTTGTGTTTTATTGGCGTTTTACACATTTGTTGCTTACACGGGAGAAATAATATATCTAGTATCAAAGTAGACAAAGAGAGGAACACGTGGGCACAAACAAGTCCAAAAGCGAAGCTAAAATGAAGAAACTAGAGCAGAAACAAGTTGAAGCTGATTTTTGGTAGTGTGGTCTAGGTATGTGTCTAGGAAAATAGGCCCGGGCCACATCTGAAATGAACTTGCTGCCTATTTTTCACCCCGGTCCGGGTATATGTCTGAAAAAACCCGGACCAAGCCCCAGTTTGCAGCAGAACGCGTTTTAAAATGCAGAAAATGAAGGGAGATGAGGGGGGGGGGGGGGGGGGTCAAACGAGAGAGCAGAGCCACATGAAAAAGAAGAGAAAAAGGGGAAAAAGAAAAGGAAGAAGAAGAAGAGGGGGGAGAAATATCACCTCCACTGAAACTCCTCGTCAACCTCCCATGGCTATTTCTTCTCACTTTTCTCTTATTTGTGCTCCAATGAAGGCTTAACCTCCCTTGTAGCTTGGGATGGGGATTTTGCCCCAAAATCCCTAAAATTCTATTGTTGAATCTTGAACTTATTTTAATGCTTTATTTTAGTTCTTGTGCTTAAAATTTGATGACTATTGGTCATTTGTGAATCTTAAACATGTTACTCAAGATTTGGGTATATTGGGTTTTACCCAATTTGTTATATATGTGTTGGAATTATTTGGTTGCTATGAATCTGTCGATATTAGGCCTTGAGATATATTATAGGTTACCAATTATTCAGGCGTTAACGTGGCTTTCTATCAACATGAGGGTTTCTGAGATAGAAACCTAAACCGTGAGGACTAAATCAATGTAATTTTTCTTCAGTTGTTCTGAGATAGATTTTGTTGCAACTTAGAGGGATTTGTGCTTAATGCTACTTAGTAAGGTTAACCCTAACTGGTTATGAAGGTTAAAATTAACCAAGTAAGATTTGGCTCATTTTGGGTTTAGAGAGTCATTATCTGTTCTGCCATATTTGGTTAGATTAAGTGTTTTTGTTGTTTAGCTATGAGTTCTAGAGTCGACAATCGAAGGTAAAGGGAGGATGCGAGTAAATATCCATTCCGGGCTACATCTATCCTAGTTTAGTTAGTTTAATTTTATTGCTTTCCTTTGTTTCTCTAATTATCCAAACCAAAACCTCCAAACCCCCCAATTTACATTTATGTATTTTTGTTCATATTCTTGCACAATTACTAAACTTATAATGAATTAGATAATTGCAAAGTCTCTATGGATACGATAATGTTGAACGACAACAACCGGATTCACTGCCCATAGTTAGTAGGATGGTTTCATTACTATTTTGCACAAGCTTTTGGCGTCGTTTGAGGGGACTTCGGTCCAACTATTTGGTCTGTTTAGTTTTTGTGCATATTTTTTATTTCCATTATTTGCCTCTTCCGTGTATAATTTTTTTTGTTTCTTTTCTTTTTAGGAACTTAACTCCGATGGATGGTTATCATAATCAAGCAGGAGGATGGTTTGGCTACTCCTATGGAGAAGAGAACTATAATCAATGGAGTGTATGCCAAAGGTGCGGAGAGCACCATGAGAGCCCCCAATGACCAACAACGATGTCAGAATTGAGAGCTCTCATGGAAGACTTCAAATCATCTGTCACTCCCCCAGTAAGAGGTTGGCATGGCAACTACACCGAACAGAACACCAATCATTGGAGTGTATATCAAAGGTGTGGAGAGTACCATGAGAGCCCACAATGTCCAGTTTTAATGGCAGAATCAAGAGCTCTCCCAGAGGATTTCAAGTCCTCTTCCAAGCCTAACCCCACCTTTGTGTGCCAAGAGTGTGAAGGAAACCACGAGAGCTCTTACTGTCCTAAAATCATAGTAAAGGTATGGAGGAGCTCTGGTCACTACTCCATGCCTTCATCACGAACTAGCAAGCTCAAATGGAGCAACCACCCGAGAGAGAAATGGTTTATGAGGAGCAGCAACCGTCTAAGCATGACACCTCCAACATAGACCCATTGACTGCAAAATTCAACTATAATGAAATTCAAATAATCCAATAACTTGAGCGTAGAACGCGTTTAGAACGCAAAAAAAAGGGAAATGAGGGGGGTCGAACGAGAGAGCAGAGCCACGTAAAAAAGAAGAAAAGAGGAAAAAGAAAAGGAAGAAGAAGAAGAAAAGAAGAAGAAGAAAGAAGAAGAAGAAGAAGAAGAAGAAGAAGAAGAAGAAGAAGAAGAAGAAAATGAGGAGAAATCTCACCTCCATTGAAGCTCCTCTTCAACCTCTCATGGCTATTTCTTCTCCCTTTTCTCTAATTTGTGCTCTAATGGAGGCTTAACCTCCCTTGTAGCTTGGGATGGGGACTTTGCCCCCAAAACCCTAGAACTCCATTGTTGAATCTTGAACTTGTTTTAATGCTTTATTTTAGTTCTTGTGCTCAAAGTTTGATTACTATTGGGCATTTGTAAATCTTAAACTTGTTGCTCAGGATTCAGGGATTTGTTTAGGGGTTTACTCAATTTGTTATCTATGTGTTAGAATTATTTGGTTGCTATGAATCTGTCGATATTAGGTCTTGAGATAGATTATAGGTTACCGATTATTCAGGCATTAACGTGGGTTTCTATCAACATGAGGGTTTTATGAGATAGAAACTTAAACCGTGAGGGCTGAATCTATGTAATTAATCATCAGTGGTTTTGAAATAGATTTTATTGCTTCTTAAGGGGAATTTGTTCTTAATGCTACTTAGTGAGATTAACCTTAACTGGTGTGAAGGTTAAAATTAACTAAGTAAGATTTAGATCATTTTGGTTTTAGAGAGTCATTATCTTTTCTTCCATATTTGGTTACATTAAGTGTTTCAGTTGTTTAGCTATGAGTTCAAGAGTCGACAATCGGAGGTAAAGGGAGGATGGGTGTAAATATCCATCTCGGGCTACAACTATCCTATAGTTTAGTTAGTTTAATTTCATTTTTTCTTCATTTATCTAATTATCCAAACCAAAACCCCCAAACCCCCAATTTACATTTATGTATTTTTGTTTATATTCTTGCACAATTACTAAGCTTATAATTAATTAGATAGTTGCAAAGTTTCTGTGGATATGACCTTGTTGGACTACAACGACTGGGTTCACTGCCCATAGTTAGGAGGATAGTTTCATTACTATTTTGCACAACAATGGTGTGACCCGTAATGTGACTCGAAAATCCGAACTGAAACAAACCAAAACCGAATCAAACTAAAATTTGGTACAACAAGAATCCACCTGAACCAAATCCACCCAAACCAAATCCACCCAAACTAAATCCACCCGAATGTTTTATTAAAGTCTAAATCTACTATAGTTGTTCCAACCAAAAAAAAATCTTGAAAAAAAAACACATAATAGAGATTTAGACATCCAATAAGTGTTTCATTGCTCACAAATGATATATATATATATATTTTGTCATCTTCAAGCTTCTCAAGCCTTGTTGTATTAAAACACACATAAACTGTGTTGTTACTCTTCACACACATAGTTGTTTTGCTACAAACTATATTTGTTTTGCTTTAAAATGTTTTATAATACAATTTAATGTGTATCATTACTATTTATAATACTCTTCTGGTTTTGATTTTAATAAACTTAGGGGTTTTTTTATGTTTAAGACAAGAGACTTGAGAATGGTATAAATGTTGATGAAGTTTAATTATAAAACCAAAACTTTTCTGTGAGACATAAACTAACCAAGATTTATGTGTATATGCCTAAAGAAAATTACGCAGTAAAATGAGGAAAATAAATATTCTCAATGATAGATTATTGTGGAACTCGGGATAGACTAGCATTTTTAGGATGAATATTCTCCACCAGATTATTTCATCTACCTTGAGAATATAACCTAAAATGTTTTATGAGAAGTAATGTGTATCAATACTATTTTATATTAATCTATATTTTTATAAACTTAGTTTTCTTTATGTTTAGGACTTGGGAATGGTTTGAATGTTGAAGATGGGCGCGGGCGCGTGACGCTCACGTGAGGCGGTGATGGATGGGCGTAGGCACGCGACGCTTGCGCGCGCGGGGTGTGACGGGCGCGGAACGGTAAGAGGCACGGCGTCGGGCGTGGGCGGGATAGATTGAGCGTCGAGTGCCCAATATTGACCACTAATTCACACAATTTTGTTATATACTTGGTCGATACAGTTAATAAATGCATAGTAAAAGATTCATAAACAAAAATTGTCATCCAATTTGAATATGTCTAACCAATACACAATAGCAGTCTTGATCAAGAGAATACTATATTAAGAGAATTTGAAGCAGGATGTGAAAATTGATACAAGTTACAAAGGTTGCTTAAATTTCGTGTTTTAAATTTTTGTCAATCAAACGTAACCCGAATAAGTCACCCGAATTTGACCATAACCCGAAAAAACCGAATGACGCAGAGGCTAACCCGAATCGAAAGCACCCAAATCAGAACTCAACCGAAACTGAAGTCAATCAAATCTAATTTAAACCAGATGAACCCCTCCCGGTCCGAACCGAACCGAACCAAACCAAACCAAATAAATATGTACAATTGACCTGAACCGAACCAAACCAAACCAAACTGAACCCAAACCTGAACATGTACCGAGTGACCCGAATTGTCATGCCTTCACTGCCTTTATCATAATTTTTGGTCAAAACTTCCACTCTATTGGCGTTTGGACGGCGTGGGAATAAAAGCCCGTCAACAGCCTAGGTCCAATTATTATAATAAACCTAAACATATATAGATTTCTCAAAAACAAATGACAACCTAAGAAAAATAGCACTTTCATAAAGTCCGAAATTTAGACTATTGTACTGGGGTTACATTGATCTTGATAAACACATATCAGCATTAATATGCCTAAGACATGAATCTCTTCACGTGAGTTTGGTGCTATTGGACATATCGAATAACATGGATGGGCCTACCGGGGGAATGCATTTGACTCAAAAAACCAAACCCATTTAGCAAAATCTTTAGGCACGTTGATCTAGTTCCATCAAAAGTGTTGATTTGACATTTACGCACCCGCACTTTGTTAAGTGAGCATGCACTTGTGTTGACTGAGAAAGCATGCGTTATAGGCTCGCCACATGTCCTTCAAAATGAAGAACGGGTAGGTAGCTGATAGATAATGATAACATTATTGGATCATATATTACATGTATAATCTGTAATGTTCATAAGATATTATTATCTAGAGAAGACCACAACGGGCCGTGGTATCTATGCACATGCTCACGGATAATCGTAGATCAATCATCTTTTGAAATTGACCCACCATATATGTATATAATGTAAAGCACATATGGGGGCTGGGCAGCTCATGTGTCACATGAGCTGGTTGCAATTTAATCTCAAAAGTGGAAGCACTAACATCCATTGTCCCCATCATCATTATTGTATGACATACGTTAGTAATTAAATAAGTCTGATCTACTATACCAATAGAGTTTAGATAGGTGCTCGAGTAAGTTGTTTCATGTAATTCTTATAGAAGTGTGTTAGGAATTTAGAATTGTATTCACTTTTTTCATCCAATAATGATGTGTGTTGTTATTATAATTTCCAATGTTTACTCGGTTTCCAATATAGCTATAATAGTGGTAGTTTTATGGTCGTTTTTATATAGTATATGAATGTTAATACTTGAAGTATTTGATTATGCTCATTTTGTATTATGTTAGTACATGAAACATATACTATTAATATTATAGTTAATATATACAGCGTATACGAATTAAACACAAATTAGTATTCAGATAAGCTTTAGACGGTAAACCAATTAGAATACTATCAGTATTTCTTTTTCTTCAGCTAGACATATAACCAAACATTCATAATGGGTAGATGGATAGACAACTTATTATGTAGGACTACATATAATTAATTTGCAAATAAAATGTTAGAAAATATACCATTATTGTTTAGCCTTTAGATTACTTTAAATTTCTATCCAAAGGAGAAATTATGTCCAGATAAATCAGGGACTTTTAACCGTCCAGGTTATCTGTCCAGGTTAATTATAGCCCAGATCAATGTGACGCTGCCTATTTTTTTCCTTTTCACTTCTAATTTTTCTTGTTATTGCCTTCAACTTCCCCCGAGATTTTCACAACGGTGATTAGGTAAGAAATTAAATGGAAGCAAATTAATGTGGACAGAATAAGAAACAAGAAAAGCCCATTAAATTTACATCATTTAGACAGCTTTGAGTATTGATATCAAAACTTTTACAACAAATTTCAATCATATGGGTCTTTTCGCAGTGGTTATGTGGCAGTCTGTCTGTATACATCAAATCAGATCTTTATCTCCGAGGCAATCATCAATCATCATCCTTAAATTCCCTGCTCACACAATTACGAACACAGCGCAGGATTTTTCAGCACAAGGGGATGCACATCATCGTATGCAACCGCTGAAGTACTAATAGAATTTCTCATTTCATGTTGGGGTTGATAGATTCTACTGTACTGCAGGGGAAGAGGAGTTGTAGTGGGAATTTCAGCATATGTAACGTATGTATACCTGCGGTCAAGATATCGAGGTTGGATTCCAGATCCTTGGCAAGTAGTGCAAGTCAAAGAGCCAGCACCATCACAGTTGATGCATTTGGAGACTTCTTTTTCATCTCCACCAAGCTCAACTGTCACTGATCCAGTTCCTGTGCAGAATCTGCATTTCACTAACAAAGACAGAAAACAGCAGCTCTGTTTCAGATTCTACTCAAGTATGATGCATATGATCATCAGGGTTCTGGTGGTCTTCCACAATCTAGCTGATCGTTCCACCCAAGGACTACCTTTGATAGCCACTCAACTGGGTTAAAGCAGTTTCGGTGAGGAACGTTTGTAATCCCTAAGTTACTTTCACGACAAAAGGACTCCACAATTTCCCAATCCACAACTTCACTCCAATTCCTTACAACTAATTGCATTACACATTCCACCTGTTTCCCTGTTTGTTCTGAACTGTAATTACTCAAATATGTATGTCATTAATTACTCTGTTAGAATGATTCCAGGAAACCGAAAACGAAGAGTGACATAGAGAGAGATTGAGAAACTCACGAGCTCCAGAACCGCTGCAGGGGAAACACGGTTGGTTATTTTCTCTCTTGGACTGAAAACAAACCAAACATTATTACAACTCGATGATGCTGAAACGTATACAGGAGATTGAAATGGAACAAAGATAAGATTTAGATAGCAAGACGAACCGCACTATCAATTTGCATTTCGTAAAAAATCGGGACTCCAATCCCAACAGCTACACTAACAATCCCCACCGAGATTGCCACCGCCTGTTTCCAAATTCATCAAAACAAAACAAAAATGTAGCTAATTCCGCACACCCAGTACGCAATTTCAGCAGTTAATCAAGGAGAATAAAAGAAGAGGATTACCGTGTTTTGATCAATATCCAGGGCAGCTCGAATTCGGGGATAAGAGGATCCGGGCGACCTTGGGTTTCTTCCCCATTTACTATGCGACAGAGAAGAAGATAATGATGACGACGCGCAGTGACTGGTTACATTCGTGCGAGGGCAGCCCAGAAAGGAAGAATGAAGCCTGCTGGGTATAGACGCTGACGTCGCTACCATATTTCCGCAGTTACCAGTACAACGGGGTAGGAGAACAATGGCAGGAGATGGGAGCTTTTGGTGTCATGAGTCGAGCAGGTACTGCTGGAAGACAGGGAAGGACAGCGTGCCGAAATCTTGACCATAGAAACTCTTGTGGTGCTATCCATAATCCATTCCAGTTTGATTTTGTGGGTTCTACTAGAGTCTCCTCCATTTCAGCATTTTGTGTCATATTTTATTTTTAGGTGGATCTTACATTCTCATCTAATAATAACATATGACACATATAAAACAGCTAATAAAAACATGTCTAGGCGAACAGAGTCCGGAGGTGATATGTCTAACCCTAAAGAGTATGGTACGGTGATATACCACATTTTGATTATTGGATCAACCGATTTTCAAAAAAAAAAAAAAAAGATTATTGGATCAACCATGTATATTTTTATAATTTCATCAACATTTTATTACTGTTGTATCATTTTTTTTATTAACAATATCAACTATGTCACGGTGATATCACAGCCGGCTTCATCATCAAGTGCTTGTTATATATTTATAAAGTTTTATAAATTACATGGTACTATGAATTATTGAGTACTCCTATATGTGTAATAACACTACATCCGTGTCAATAAGTCTCCGCAAAGCTCTCTTTTTCTTCCTTTGGTGGGAGTTTACCTTCGCCCTTTAGCCTTTATTTAACCTTGTCGTGCCCTTTCGCCTCCCATGCTGATTATTCGCTAATCCCTTCACCGATTTCCTAGGAACCTGATGTTGATTATTACAGTCTACTAGCTAGGATCTTGCTACCGCCTCCACTGCAGAGATGTGTTTGGTAAAGCAATCATTCCTCTATCAGTTTTCTGTCCATCTTGCATGCTTCAAATTGGGCCTCTTCGCCTCCCACTGGCCCTCAGTGAGTTCCGATATAAGCGATGATCAACCATTCTTTCATTCCTCATAGTCTTTCACTTCTTCTCAGTCCTTTTCCTCTCGGTTGTCGCTTTCTCCTTCCTTTCATTCTCATCCCCTCTTGAGCGCTGAAACCACTTGCAGATGGAGGTCTTCAAAATCAACGGAGCCCTTATATCCTATGATCCTTGTCTCCTTGGGAAGTTGTTCGCGCCTAAGCAACTTCCGTCCAACATCTTGGCCTCTCTTCTCCGTCAATTTTGGAGCTCTTTTGGCGGTTTCGCGCTTTTACAAGATAGGGCCAAACTACTTTGTCTTCGAGTTTGAACACCTCCAAGCCATGCATGCAATCTATGTCAAGGCCCTTAGCTAGTCAATCACTCCTTGTTCGCTCTCCAACGACTAGAGAAGGGTCTTTCTATTGAGGACCATGATTTCAGATGAGTTCCGTGTTGGGTGCGCGTCTATAATGTCCCTCGTCCCCACTGCAACATCAGATTCGTATAGCTTTGGGCCACTAAAATAGGGCACTTCACGGGTATGATGGAAGACCCACCCGCATGTATTGATAAGTGGTGAAATAATGTAATTATAGGGTTTTTATTCACCTTCATTTCAATTGGTTTATGACCTATTTCACCACTCTGTAGAGTATTTCCTTAATATTTGTGAACTTACACATTTTGCATATATATTAGGTAAAAGCTCATTCAAGCATGCTTTAAAGATGAAAAGAGACGTCGTGGCCAAGATTTAATGCCCTGGGAAGTAGGTCAAGATCAACATAACATTTCGAGAAGATTTTGGCACATATGAGTACATTTTGGAGCTGACCAGCCCAAGTTGTAACACCACCAAACACTGGCCTAGGAGTTAGGGGTATTGCACGCCGCGTATTGTTACTTAATAACGCAAGACTCTAATAAACGAACGCAAACAAGCAAATAAAGGCCCAAAACAGAATACCTATATAAAAGTATAGTCAAAGTGATGTTGAAACATCCCAAAAGTTAATACAAAACCCACAAACGAAATAACAAAAGCGGAAGCTAACTTCAAAGGCCCAAAGGCTACAAGTCAAAATACAAATGTCTCAAAAGAATCGAAATAACATAGCAAACTAAACTCCAGAAGCTGAGCAAAGTGATCCTCGCTGATCAATCTGCAATGTTAGATAAAGTAGGGGAATGAGCAAACAACTATGCCCAGTAGATGACCAACTTCATCAACCAGCATGCTCAAAACATTTACAGAATGTTATCAAATCAGAAGTAGACAGAAGGAAGCCGTATTCCAAGACAGAAGTCAGAAACAGAAGTCCAAACACAAAAGGACTAATCAGAGTTCAAAAGCAACAGAAGGGGACCCTAGTTGTTCACAGCATACAGACAGAACGAGCAACAACTCGTGAACAGAACGAGGAAACCTCACTTGTAAACAGAACAGGTGGGACACCTGTGAACAGAACGGGGAACATCACCCGTGAAACAGAAGGATATCCTACATAGCGCGCTATGAGACAGCTAAACCAGCCATCCAAAGGTTCAGATACGGAGATAACTAGGTCCCAAAACAGAAGCTCAAAACAATTAAGCACATGTGCACCAATGGAACCAGAAAGCACATAGATAGCTTGGAAATCAGAAGGAGAATCCAACCCCGCAAACAGAAGTCAAAACGGAGCTTAAACGAGCAAGTTATGGTCAAAACAGTACCATGTCCGAACTTGTGTCCGGACATCAATGTTCGGACACAAGTCGAGACTTTAGAAATCGAAAACAGACGGGTGTCCGAACATCAAAGCTCGGACGGATGTTCGGACGCTTTCGAAAACCAAATACGCGTAATGTCCGAACATGTGTCCGAATGTCAAAGTTCGGACACAAGTCGAAGAAAAATCAGAGAATGTAGAAGGGTGTGTCCGAACTTCTGTCCGGACTTACAAGTTCGGACACCATTCGAGAATTGTAAGTCGGGGCAATCTTTGAACTCGTGATTACCCTCACACTGCGAGTGATAAAGGTCATTAGAACCAGAAGACACCTGCTCCATTGTCTGAATAGGTGTATGTCCTATATTAGCTGCTCTAGCATCTTCACCATACTGCTCACTGTGGATTTCAATCGTGCCTGGTCAGTAGCCATCTGCTCCAACATGGAATTCGAAGCCTGGGAAGAACTAGCACCAACAGAATAAACATGACCACCATTGAGGCTCCATTGTGCCATTATCAAAAGTAGTTAGAAAATTAAAAACAAAGTAAACTTAAAAGCGAAAATAAAATAAAATAAAATAAAAACAACTGAACATCCACACAATTCAAATTGGAACTAAAATAAAAACAAGATGTAAACTAAAAAAAATGACGAAATAGCTAAAACAAAATAAACTAACAATAGAATATAAATAGAGTAATATGAAATTAAGAAAACAACTAAAACAAAACAAGATAAAATAAAATAAATTATAAACAACTAAGAATAACCATATTAAAATTACAAAGAAAAATAAACACGAGAAACACAAAATGCCGAAAATAAAACAAAACTAAGAAACACAACTAAATCAAAAATTAAAATTAGAACAAAACTAATAAACATGAAATTAAAACTATAATGAAATTAAAATAAGAAAGAAATAAATAACAAAAATAAAATAAAATTAAATAAACAACTGAAAGTAAAGCAAAATAAATAAAAATAAAATACAATAAAGTAAAAACAATTGACAACCAAGGCTAAGGACTAGACAAAGTCAAGTCCCTGGCAACGGCGCCATTTTGCAAACAGGTAAAATTGATCAACTAAAAACTAAATAGATTAATCTAGAAAATAACAAATCAACGTCTCTGTTGGGTTGCAAAAATCCCGGTCACTATAGTATAGGAAATTAAGTAACTAGGTATCGAATCCACGGGACTTGAAAGGAAATAAGTCTACTCCTAAGAAAACTGGAAATCAATTGGTAGTTTGTTGTTTTTGAAATAGAATTTGCTAAAGTGAAATTTAAATAAACAATTAATGAAATTAAATGATAAATTTGATCAGATGAATGGAACTCCGGGTTTGGGTTGTTCTTTACTGGATGCAGTTAGCAATTTCTACAATTTTCTTACGAGATTCGGATTGGCCAATTCTTTCTACTCTCTACAATGCTAAATCCTAGTTCATTGAGGAGCTCACCTATCAGAACATGTCAACTCTAATCTAGAAGCTGACAAAACACATATAGGCGGAATACGTGCGAAGAATTATTAGCATTTGCAGGGAAAAATTATCTATTCGACTAATTTTTAATTTTTCCACAAATCTCCAGATTAATTTGAACTTCTTGTTAGTCACCTGATCTGATCGTAACAAGATTCGCAAAACAACTCTAAGAACTCATGAAATTAATAGAGAA
The DNA here is from genome assembly GCA_023374045.1 of Limonium bicolor. Lineage (NCBI taxonomy): Eukaryota > Viridiplantae > Streptophyta > Magnoliopsida > Caryophyllales > Plumbaginaceae > Limonium > Limonium bicolor. The sequence goes on from CM041781.1 coordinate 277,437,860, forward strand.
GTGTAACGCCCCTATTTACAATAAATACAGCGGAATAAAATCTCTAATGGCGATTACAGACCATCGGGCTCCAAACACCCGGTACCAACCTCACCAGTTACAACCATTACAATTAACTAAGTTTCGGTCTGAACTTCGAGAAAACTTAACAAAAACATAACAATAATAAAATACATTCACTCTCCATAAACCTAATCCCATCCCAATCACTCATGCTCTTCGTGGCCACCTGTAAATCCATTTATACCTGCAAGATGAAACCAAGCAGCCCACCCCGGGAGGGGTGAGTCAGTTCCCTGGAATGGAACTGGTACAATTCTCCAAAAACAAACTTATAAAACATAACTCTTCAAAATAAACAGTAACTTGAAATCAAACTCTTGAAAGTAAAACAGGGAAAGGAGGCACTTCAAAACAATCAATCATAGAGAAGAGAGAACAAGATAAGGATAGAGACAAAGAACTTAAAAACCAATCAACCACTTAAGAAATCACACCATATAGTTAGTGAGCATCCATTATTGATGTTAGAACCAATTCTGGTTAAGAATAGAAAGACTCAGGTAGTCACAAAGGACTAGGAATGATATGAATACCCATAACCTGTGGTAGACAGTTTATGTCCCCACCATTTCAGAAAGCTGAATCCCATAGACAAAATATACTCAAGAGTGAAATAAATTCAATTGGGAGAGATGGCCCCCACCGCCAAGTACGTCCTTTTAGGACAGGGGATATACAGCCCCTCACTGTTTACCACGTCCACTAAGGACAGGGGATATACAGCCCCTCTCTGTTAACTATGTCCACTAAGGACAGGGGATATACAACCCCTCTCTGTCTACAACATCCACTAAGGACAGGGGATATACAGCCCCTCTCTATCTACAACGTCCACTAAGGACAGGGGATATACAGCCCCTCTCTGTCTACAACGTCCACTAAGGACAGGGGATATACAACCCCTCTCTGTCTACTATGTCCCTTTTGGGACAGGGGATATACAGCCCCTCTCTGTTACCATTGAAGACGCGCGCACGTCGAAACCTCAAGAACCAGCTCATGGATGAAACGATATCCAGAGTCCAAAGAAAGATTTCCAAGATTGATCTTTTCCAAATTCCCACTAGATCACTAACTACCCAGAGCAATACCAAAACACTCAGTCCTACAGAGTGCAGAAGCGTAAACCCTAAGCAGTCAATGTCTAACGGGGCACCAAATAGAAGGAACCAATACCCAAGTGAGTTTCACATCCAAGGCTCAGTTAGTCACACAAGCTGAGTTAGTCACACAACCATTTCCTTTTTAGAAATTCCTCTTTAAGTCAGTTAGTGTTTTCCAAAACATTCCACAAGTCAATCAGCAAAAATATCGGAGTACGAGAAATCGTACAAAACATTCCATAGAGTCCAAAACACAACAAGCTGAGTACGAGAAATCGTACCTGGGTAACGCTGTAGCAGTTCTAATCAACTTGCGCAAACAATCAACAGTACTCTGAAGAATATTAAAGGTAATCATCAATCACTTGTAGCCTATGTTACGCTTAAATAAACTCCTTACTCTTATTTCAAAGTCTCAATTATCTTTAAGCCCTCACTTAAATGTTATGTATAATCTTTGTGTTATCTGAGAACGTTGTATAGCCCAAGGTGGTAAGATCAAGGAATGTATTCGATCAACATTTGCTAATTGTCCACTCCTATCCACTTTATTCATATTTAACCACAATCCTCACATTCAAGACTTTTGAGACCTCTATATCATTATAATTAAATATAAGAATTTCGATAATAATCTTAAGCTCAATACCTTTATTCTTAATTTAGAATAAACATTGTATTATGACCTATGATGGACTCATCTCAGAATACTATACTATTATCTCACAATGTAAAGATTATGTATTTAAAACAATACTACTAGACAACCCATTATGATTAAGTCTTTCCCTTAACCTAATTAAGATCTACATCTTGTATATTGGAATCATAATGTTGTAGATACAATTTATTATAACTTAATTGAGCCACTAAACTCAATTATCATATCCTTAGTTCAGAATGACTTCCTATTATAACCGTCTAATAATCTTGCCATAAGATGTTGAATTACCTCTCATATTGAAACAACTATATTATAGTTAACTTAGACTTATCGAACTCTTACATTTAGTATTCACAAGGTACATTATTTGCTTAATTATTACCTATATAATAAGGTGTTTAAATATAACCTTTTATGTATCCTTACTTACCTTTAATCTCCTAAATGTTTTATTTTTACACACATACACTCTATAGACTATGTATAATCCTTTTGCACTAAACTTAAGCCTTAAATACGTTTTAAATTATTTTACAAAGCCTAAGGTTTCAAAGGAACAACTTAATAAATTAATTCCCTTTATTGTATTTAGGATGGACAATATATCTACATAAGGTAAAATTTACCTAAGAATTTAATTCTCATTCATAAGTGAGATTGTTAATTAACTAATAAGATCGTCTATTCTGAAAAATCCTCATACCTTAAATTCAAATTACATACTAATATTTCCAATGTCGTAAAGTAAATTAATATAATCTCTTATGTAACTTAGCTTCATCAAAATAAAGGTTCAAAGGTTTTAAGTATCTAATTTATATTGCAAACCTTTTTGTAAGTTCTGGCTATTAATTACAACACTTATTTATAAACTCACCTTCTGAATATTGGTAATTAATGTTATAAATGTATTTTATATGGCTTATCTAATTCTAAGAAACTTAAAGATTATTATTTAGATTATTTTCCTAATCATAGTTTAATATAGTTTTACCATAACCTTTTAATGAATGTATCGTAAAACATTAAGTTATATTCCAACCATAAATGTTAAGAAATGATTAAATCTAGACTTACTAATCCACCTCACATTTATATGTAAAAGTATTTATTTATTTATTATTGTTTATATATTAAGAACATTTAGATGTAAAAGTATTACATTTATTCATTAATTATATAGTAAGTTCTATTTGTGTAAAATCTAATTACAAATATTCCTAAGTCCCAACTTATTAATTACCTAACCAAATTATAGATTTACATTATGGTCTTTGACAAATAATATTACACATGTATTCTAATATGGTTTATATAAATCTTAGAAATCCAAGATAACTCTTTAAGCTCAATTCATAACCACAATTCAATACTAGCTCATATAATATTCTTTTAATAGTATTATGTATAGGTTTAGTTTAACTTATTAATTCCTTCACATTCTATTTGCTATAAGGTATTTTATGTCTTTTATTTATTTATGTATTTATCGTATATGTATACTAGGATATATTCAAGACATTCTTTATGTAGTTTTATTGCATTTAATTATTTATATTAACTTTGTAACACCCCTACAACGCTCCTAACAACTACC
>CM041781.1:277441786-277485547 GCA_023374045.1 Limonium bicolor
ATTATCAAGAGCAAACACCACAGCAAGTAGCTATTCTCAGTAGTGGTGTAATCTTTTGAGCTTCAGATAGAGTCTTACTTGCATAAGTGATAACCCTCAGATTTTGTCCTTCCTCTGACAGAGTGCAGCACCAACAGCCATAATCACTGGCATCTGTCATGATCTCAAAAGGAAGAGGACCAATAGGAGGAACCACAATAGGAGCAGAAATGAGCTTACTCTTGATAGTTTGAAAAGCTGTCAAACACTCTCCGAGAGAACTGAAATTCACATCTTTCTGCAGAAGAATCAGACAGGGCTTGGCAATTTTGGAAAAAGTCATGGATGAACCTCCTATAGAACCCTGCGTGACCAGAAAAAAGATCTAACACCCTTAACTGAAGTGGGGGAGGCAACTTCTCAATGACCCACCTTAGCCTTGTCCACATGAATACCATCTTTGGAGACCCTATGACCAAGCACTATACCTTCCTGTACATGAAATGGCACTTCTCCCAATTCAAACAGATGGGTCTCCTCACATCGGCCAAGTATCCGATCCAGCTGATCAAGACAACATCAAAACTCTGGCCATACACAGAAAAGTCATCCATGAAAACTTCATGCTCTCTCAATAAAATCATTAAAAATCGCCATCATACATAGCGTGAATGGGGCTGGAGCTTACAAAGACCAAAGGGCATCCTCCTATAGGCAAACAAAAGTACCATAAGGACAGGTGAAGGAAGGTGGTCTTCTCCTGATCCTCTGGCGCGATGGGAATCTGAAAATAACCACTATACCCATCAAGGAAGCAGTAGGAACTCTTGCCCAGCTAACCTCTCTAACTTGATCAATAAACGGTAGCGGGAAGTGATCCTTCCTTGTGGCTTCATTCAAGCGCCGGTAAATCGATGCACACCTCCAACAGTGATTTGCCTTGAGGCAACAATTCACCTTTTCATTGGGCACTGCAACTATTCCCCATTTTTGGGAACAACTTGCACAGGAAACCCAACGGCTATCATGAGATGGGGATAAATGATACCGCATCCAAAAGCTTCAGCACTCAGCTTTCACTACTTCTTCAGTTTGGATTCAATCTCCTCTGGGGCTGCCCATGGCTTGACCACTCTTCCCATGTAAATTCTGTGAGTGCAGAATCCGGGCTGATCCCTTAATATCTGCCACTGACCACCCCAAAGCTCCTTGTGCCTTCTTAACACCTCCAGAAGTCTGCTTTCCTACGAAACAGACAAAGATGAAGAAGAATAATAACAGGCAGGCGCTACCTATGCCAAGAAAGCATACTTAAGATTTGAAGGGAGAGTTGAGTTCAAGAGTAGGGGGCTTCTCTATTAAAGGAACGAGACTCTGAGTAGGCCTGTCCAGTGGCTCCACAGGAGGAGCATAAGGGCGAAAGTAGGATCGACCCTGGTTAAGCTGCTGGACAACAGTAGCTACCTCAGTGCTCTCCTTATAATCCTCAAACTGATGGCATAAACACCTGCTCTAGCAAATCAGAATTCTCAAGCAAGAAAGAAGAGTCATCAGCATTCCTAGCAACAAAAGCATCATAATCATCCGAATAATCAACATCAACTGAAAGCCAGCATGAGAAGAAGCATTTGTTCTCATCACTTAGTGATATCAAACTGAGTTCCTCATTATTAAACTTAAGAGTGATCTTTCCCTTGCAACATCAATGACAGTTTTAGCAGTTCGCAGGAAAGGTCTACCCAAATAAAATGGTACTTCAATCCTCCTATCCATATCAAGAATGACAAAAATCAGCAGGGAAGAAGAAGTTACCAACACCTACACAAAACATTCTCAACCATTACCACGAGGTTTGAATGAAGAACGATCAGCTAATTGCAATTAAAATTAATTGAACAAGCTCAACAGCATGAAGCTTCTTAAACATTGAATACGGCATCAAATTTATACTCGCTCCAAGGTCGCAGAGTCCAAAACCAAGGTCCATGTCTCCAATGGTGCAAGGGATGATGGGCTGCCTTGGATCTCCACACTTGGAGGAAGCTCTGCTGGATGGCTGCAGAGCATGTCTTGTCAGCTGAACGATCTCACTCTCCTTAAAACTTTCGCTTGTTAGAAATTAAATCCTTCACCAAAGCGAGCATAATTAGGCATCTGCTTGATAGCACAATCAAAGGGAAATTTGATAGTAAGCTTAGAAAACACATTCAAAAATTTCCCAAATTGATCATCAAGTTCCTTTTCTTTCAATCTATTAGGAAAAGGAAGTTCCTTAGGAACCACCTTACCCTTGGAATTTTAGCATCAAGTATGAGAAGGGGAAAAGATAGGAGCCTGGGTCTCCTCAACAACTACCTCAGGAGGGGCTGAGGCCCTGACGGTGCACCAGTGCTAGAAGAAAGAAAGACGGCTCTTCGCCAGTTCTGTCCTCAGCCACTTGATTTTTTCATTTCAAAATGCTTCCCACTTCGAAGACTAACTCCTGACAAACTCTGCTTCATCAACATCTAGGACGGTCACTACCTCATATGCTCCTTGGATTGGGATCCGTTTGAGAAGGTAATGAACCAGGAGTCCTTGATTCAATAACAACTAGTCAGTTGCCATGTGCTGCTCAAGCTTCTGCTGACCAGCAGTCAGAGTCTGATTGGTAATCATCTGCGCTCATACTGACTCTGCTGCTTAGCTTCCAACTTAGCCAACAAAATCTGCAAGATTGATGTATTTGAAGAAGAGGGAGGCCTGATGTTGGAACTGAGATTGCTGATTCTGATTGTAGGGAGGCCGAGAAAAAACCAGGAGGCCTCCCTGAGTAGGCTGACGAGGCCTCATGATATGAGTTCACAGGCATTATTGGGGTTGCCATACCTCAAGTTCGGATGCTGATTATGTTGAACCCAAGGGCTGCCTATTGAAAGATTGACCCAACAACATTTGCTTCTTCATTTCTACGCATCTCAGCTATCTCTGGGCATGATTCAAATTCATGGGCCCACCAACATGACAACACAACATAAATCATTGGAGCTAGAAGATACCTGCTTTAACAGAATGAGCAGGAGCTTTACCCATCGTGAGCTGCTCCAACATCTTCAACATGTGGCTCATGGTAGTCTCGGTATGAGCCTGCTTAGCAGCCATATGCTCTAGAATAGGGTCTACACTTTGGATGAACTAGAAACCACAGAAAATACTCTACCACCACTGGAGCTCCACTGTCTAAGCTCCTCACAGTATGACTCCATAGCAGCCATAAACTCTCACCATTCTTAGCTAACAGGTTACACCCAAGGCCGAGCGCACCTCACCTTATTCTCATCTCTAAGCCCATGGAAGAGAAACCAAGTGCTAGAGAGGTAGTGTCTTGTCCATGGTGAGGGCATGTCGTAGAAGCCTTGAAGCGGTCCCAAGCTTCACAGACTGTCTCAGAACCTGACTGCTTGAAAGTCATCAACCCAGCAATCAACTGACGAGTCCTTGAGATAGGCAAGTACTTCTCATAAAATTTCTCTGTCATCTGATCCCAAGAAGTGATAATGCCTGGAGGCAAGCGATGATACCATTTCGATGCCTCTCTGAAAGGGCTGTTCGAAAATAAGCATAATCTTGCATACTCCTCTAAACCAGGAACTAGACCCAGAGTGTCCAGATGAACCAAGAATCGATGCACATGGTCTAACGCATCTGCAGGGTCTGCTCCAGAGAAAACACCCAGCTGGATGATTGCGCACAGCAGTAGTAGATTGATGTGAGGGCTTCAGCTTTTGCCCTCAGCAAGCAACTCAGCGGTCAACTGTGGCAGAACAACAGGGCTCCCTCTCGGAGTAGCAGGCGGTCTAATTGTACCCATCGTAGCATTATTCTGGCCATTTTCGATTGAGGAATATTATCAGCCATGTCGAAATCTAGTTGCCTTCCTCGCTCTGAGAGCCTCGAGGAAAGTCCTTTCAATCTCAGGATCGAAATTTGCTTCAGGAGGACCAAAAGAACGCGTCTCCGCATCCACTAGGTACCTGCAATAGCACAAAAAGAAAATCACACAAAGAGTTGAGATTAGAAGTAAATAAAGTAAGAGAAAGAACAATAAAAAAATAGTGAAATAACTGAAAACAAAATAAACTAAAGAAAACAAATAAACTCAAAATAAATTGAAAATATAATAAAAACAAAGAAAAGAAAACAATATAAACTAAGAATAGAATAGAAAACAGAAATAAAAACAAAGAAACTAAAAAAAAAAAAACTGAAATTAAAAAAAAACTACTAAAACAAAATTAGATAGATAAAATAAATGAAAACAAAACACAAAATAAAGTTATAAATAAATTAAAACAAGAAAAGAAATAAATTAACAAAAATATTGAAATTGCTAAAGACAAAATAAACTAAAAATAAATTAGAATAAAATAAAAAACAGAAAATAAAACAAAACAAAACAAATGACAACCAAAGTCAAGGATAGACAAAAGTCAAGTCCCCGGCAACGGCGCCAATTTGCAAACGGTTTTTTTTATATATATTAAAAACTACGAAATAATCCTAGAAATTAATAAATAAAATAAACCTACGGGTTGCAAAAATAAATCCCGGTCAAAGAGTATAGTGAACTAGAAGCTACGGGGTCGAATCCACGGGGGACTTAGAATTAAATCTAATCCTAGAAAATAGGGAATTAAGGGGTGTCGTTTGTTTGGTTTTTTAAAATTAAAAGTAGCAAGCGAGGAAATTAAAAAAAGTGTGTAGAGAGTAATGAAGCGGAACTTGGGTCAGGGGAATTCTTAGCTAGCCATATTATATAACTAATCATCGGTTAATTGAGACTTGGATTGGCAAACTTTTTTATCTCTTTAAGACTAAATCCTAGTCAAATTGAGCTCTTCTATCCGTAACACATTAGGCCGAATCACGAACTAATACCATACAAATAAAAGGATTAAGCGCGAGAATTATTCTTGCATCTGAAGGTCCAATTAATTAATCTAATCAATTTTCCACAGATTAACAGGTTGCTATGACCTTTCTATCACTCACCGGTCAGATCCTGACAGAAATTCGCAAAGCTAATATAAAAATCTGCAGCTTTATTAAAAAGCGTAAATAAAACAACAACCTGAACAATCCAAATAAATATCTCAAACAACCGGTAAAATAATTATAATAACAGTCTAAACTACGAATCCCCCGTCACCCAAGATTTAATCCTTTAGCCTAACATAATTGAAGAACAAACACAAGAAGAGAGAGTAGAAATCATCTGTGTGTTGATCTTCTAATTCGTCAGCAAAAAGGTTTGAGCAGATGAATGAATTTGGAGCAGAAATCCTCTCCGGTGTGTTGAAATGGTCGCGGGTTAGAGAGAGTAAAAGAGGCGTGTGTGCAAAATGGTGATTGTTTTATGGATCCTTTCACTTCCAAATCCTTCCTTATTTATAGTCAAATTCAAGACTTTCTGTTTGTCCATTGATGGTTTCTTTTAGTCTCTTCAGTTTCATAAAATAAATAAAGACCTTCCAGTTCCTTTAAGTTTCTGTATTCAATTGTCTTCCTCCATTAATAACTCTTGGAAGGAAGTTTCTTTATTTATTACTTCATCCATCAATAGCATTGGAAGACTCTGGAGTTACCTGTGCGCTTCTCTCCCTTTCTGCTTGTCCCTTTTTTTTTTCCTTTGTGTTGCGGCAATATCATAGAAAAATATATAATAAATGTTGTTCCGGGCACAACTTCGGTAGGGTCTAAATTATTCATATGAGCTCCGATTTATTCCCCGTTTGTGGCGTTGGAAAGCTCGTGAGGAGATCTATGCATTTCTATCATCATTACCTGCTTTAAACATATAAATTGACATCAGTTCTTGCCCAAAGTAGGAGTCATAAAAAGCAGATAAGTGTGAAAAAGCGCATAAAAAGGTTGCATAAATAAGAATTTAGCACCTATAAAACCATATCAATTTCCACTTATCGCACCCTCTTCAAAAAGAATGACGCCGCTCGTCGCTTCAGGGTTCTGGCTTCTTTATCCTCCGGGGGCAATTTTCCTTCGAGGATGTACTCCACGATCGGGGTCATCCAGGATCATCTGGCACGAGGGACTCGGCGCCAGGACCTGTGCCTCGTCTACGCTTGGGCTGGTTTTTGTCTCTAACCACACCTTACTTGGTATCCTTTTGGCCATGCTTGCTAATTTTGCTAGTGCGTCCGCTTCGGTGTTTTTTGCCCGAGGAAGGGTTTCAGCTCACATCTCGAGAAGCTTGCCTTTAGCTCTTGAACCCTTAGAGTACCCCGAGCTTTTCTTCCTTTACTTCATATATGTTGTCGTGCTGCGGCGGGTGACCAGCAGGGAGTCTGAGTATACCTCCAGGTCTGTCGCACCTAGGGCGATGGCGACTTCTAGGCCTTGAATGAGAGCTTCGTACTCGGCCTCGTTGTTAGTTACTTCGAACTCCAGCCGGAAGGCGTAGTTGATGTCCCGTCCGTCGGGAGTCGGACTACAATCCCCGCTCCCGCTCCCGTTTTGCACGAGCGCCGTCTACCTGGATGATGAAGGGGTGGGTGGCTTTCCCTCTTTGATCGAAGCTAGTCTCTGTATGAAGTCCGCTAGGGCTTGAGCTTTGATCGCCGTCCGCGGTACAAGTTGATCTCGTATTGGGGTGAGTTCAACTGCCCAACTTACCATGCGTCCTGACGCATTGGGGTTGTTCGTTATTTGTTTCAACGGCCAGTTTTGTTCTTACAAGGATTCGGTGTGATTGAAAGTACGGTCGTAGCTTCCGGGACGCCACCACTAGGGCCAGGAAGACCTTTTCAATATTGGTGTAGCGTCTTTCTACGGGAGTCAGGATTTTTCCTGTGTAGTAGACGGGATCTCCTTCTTTTCGTCTTCCATGATCAGGACCGCTGCCACCGCCCAGGCCGATGCGGATAGGTAGAGATAGAGGTCTTGACCGGGCGTTGGGACTCCCAGTTTGGGTAACTCTCGAAGCATTTCTTTGCTTCTCGAAGGCTTCCTTGCATTCTTGACTCCACTGGAACTTGCTTGTTTTTCCTTAATGTGTTTAAAAAAACGGGATTGCCTTTTCTTGCAATTTTGAACAAAACCTGCTTGGGCGGCGGGAGTCTCCTGTTAAGGGCTGGACGTCCTTGATGCTCCTGGGGGGGCTGAGGTCGAGAATCGCCTGGGTCTTTTCTGGGTCGACCTCTATTCCCGCTGCCCCACGATGAAACCAAGGAATTTTCCTTTGGTGACTCGAATACACATTTCTCCGGGTTTAGCTTGATTTGGAATTTGTCGAGCGTGGTGAATGTTTCCTCCAAGTCTTTCATGTGCTGTTCTTTGGACGGGCTTCTCACGACTATGTCATCCACATAAGCCTCCACATTTCACGAGAGCTGCTCCCGGAACACTTTGTCTATCATTCGTTGGAAAGTTGCGCCGGCGTTTTTCAACCCGAATGGCATCACCTTATAGCAGAAAACTCCTGCCGAGGTGACGAAAGAAGTTTTCTCGGAGTCCTTCTCGTTCATCTTTATCTGGTTATACCGGAGAATGCATCTAGGAAGCTCAGGACGGAGCTTTGGGCCGACGAGAACGACCAGTCGGTCAATCGATGGCAATGGGTAAAAATCTTTGGGGCATGCCTGTTCAGGTCGGTGAAGTCCACGCACATCCTCCATTTCCCATTAGATTTCTTTACCAAACTACGTTCGCCAGCCACTTGGGTAAGACACTTCTCTGATAAAACCCGCCTGCAGGAGTCTTTGGACTTCTTCTCGAGCAGCCTGGCCCTCCGGCCCGATCACCCTTCTCTTTGGCGGATTGCTGGGTGTGTGGGGTCTACATTGAGGTCATGCTGGATAACGCCTGGGTATTATTCCGGGCATCTCTTCCGTGCTCCAGGCGAACGTGGCCCTTCTTTTTTCCAGGAATCTTGTTAGATGGACTTGTTCTTCGCTGTCAAAGGCATTTCAATCTTGAAGGATTTTGTTAGGGTCAGTTCGTAGCGGGTACCTCTTTTTGGGAGATCAGCCGGGGTCTCGTACCGCTCCGTCGCTTCATCGGGAGGGGGAGTTTTCCCTTGAATTCCTTCTCAGACCCCACGGTTCTGACAGTCTCTTCTTGGAAGGTTTTCCATGATCCGTACCTCGCATACCCGCGCGACTTTCTGGCTTCCTCTTACCGTGACGAGCTTCCCTGACTGGTCAGGACTTCATCTTCAGGTGGGTGGGTGCTACAGATGGCTCTGAAGGCATTTATTCCCGGCGCCCGAGGTACATATTGTACCTGACAGCCCGGGAAGGATGAAGGCTGTCAATTCTTCCGTGCGTCTCATCCCCTTGTCCTAGGGTGATAGTGAAGTCGATGCTCCCTGTAGACTTGGCCGAGATCCTCCTACGAAACCGCCCAACACAGCTGAATAAGGCTTGATCCTGTCTTCCGGGTCTCGAGTTTTTTCACCGCCTCGGCAGAAATGACGTTGGCACCCGCTCCGCTGTCGACCAGGATTCCTCCCATCAGGCGGTCATTCACCTGAGCCCTTATGACCAGTGGGCGTATGCGGGTATAGGACTCCGTTTCATCATCCTCAGTGAAATAGATCGGGGGGAGCTTTGGTGTTTCGCATCCTTCTGTCCGGGAGTCTTGGGACTTCGGACGTGCCTTTTTTTTCATTGGGGGTCAAGGGCCTTACTTCTGAGAATAGTCCTGTGAGCATTCTCAAGGAGGATTTATTAGTTTTTTTTTGTTTTGTTAGCATTGTTTTATTTGCGAACTTCAAGATACGTGAAACTTTATTGAGATGCAATCATTTATGTAAAAAACTTTAATAAGATAGGCAACGAGTTACAGCCCCCTGCCGGGTACAGAGGTGATTCTTTCTTTCTAAAGGGGGGACTTCGCCCTCTATTTAGAGAATTACCCTAGGCAATTTACAGACCTGTGATTACCCCGAAAGACTTGCTATGGTCTAACTCGGGTGGGACCTCTCCCTCCGGTTTGGGACGAGAGGACTGGCTACCATGATGGTGCTTTTGCTGGCTCCTCTTCCTTTCTTTTGTTCTCCTCAATATCCTTAGCTCCTTGGCGAGGTTCGCGCAGTTTATGGTTCTGTGGCTGCGGTGTCCGTGGTACTCACAGAAGGCCACCGGCACCTCTCCTGGGAAGGGCTTCTTGGTGGGGCAGAAGTCCCTCTCCACGGCAACGGCAACTTCCCTGGGTCTATAGATAACCGTTGGGAAGGTTCTGGAGCTCGAGGCCTGTGTCCTGGGGGGCCGGGGTCTTAGAATAAGGCTTGTATCGGCTTCCCCCTTGGTGCAATCCTCCGGTTCGCGACCGCCCCTCCTGTCTGGCTTCCCTTCTTCTCACCCGTGGGGGGCTTTAAAGCTGTTGAGGGGCTCCTTGGCCTATTCTCCGCGACTTCTGATTTAAGGAAGTCATGGATCATCTCAGCCAACTCACCATGACTTCGGCGCCCTGGTGGCTATTTTTTCCAGCGAGGCGGGGGGGGCCAAGCCATTCCCGAAGGCCTTGATCAGATCTTTCGCTATATCATCGATTTCGGCCACCTGCTTGTGGAACGGCTCGCTATATTTCACGGTTCCCCCTTCGCCTGCTTCACATCCATGAGCTCTATGTTTCTCTTTTTACCCTTTTGCTGGCCGCAAAGTACTGCTGAAACTCCTCGGTGAGTGTTTGAAACTGGAGGATCTGATGGTGGTGGCCTAGACCGAGATTCCAGCTCAAGGCTCTCTGGAGAGTGTGCCCGGGAAATGGAAATAAGTTGCACAGGGCGAGGGAGCTAATCCCCTGGGTGTTCATGGCGAACATGATTTCTTGATGTGCTGGGCCGGATCCCCAGTGCCGTCGTACTTCTCCACCGCGGGGCGACGAAGTGGGGGGCGGAAGTTTAGCTTGGGATCTTCTCAAGAAGGGGTACAGGCTCATGTCATGGCATCGTCTTCTTCTTCTTCGAGGGTGATTAAGGCCTCTCCTCGGGTGCCTCTTTTCCCGTCATTGCTCCCGGCCGCATCCCGGCCCTTTAGGAGGTCTATCGCCTCTGACATCTCTTCCCACTTCCGTTGGAATTCTTCGTCCCTCGGCATCAACTCCTGTTGCAGGAGCTCGTTTCCTTCCACGATTTCTCGTCGATTGATCTAGTGAGTTGCCAGCATGTCTCCAAGTCCTTTTGGAGATGGAGTCGGGGTTGTCTCTGGTCCATCTCCCGTCGTTGGTTGTGGGGATTTTCCTTGTTCTGGGTGCCATCTCCGTACTAACCTGCAAAAAACACATTTTGTTCTCAGAGTGTCGACTTCGTGTTTTTCCAAAGTTATATTCCCGTTGTGGACTCGTGGTGATAGATCTGAGCTGTTCGCTTTCCCACAGACGGCGCCAAATCGAAATTGTAGAAATCCCCTAGGCTCCTAAGCAGCCTTCTCACGTACTCCTGCTGTCGGGATCCTAATCTCTTCATCAAACTCTTCAAGTTCTTGTCGAATTACCTTGTTACGGGAAGGGGGTGCGCTAAAGAGGGGAGAGAAAAAGAGAGATTCGTAACAACGCAATGCAATAGTGAGAATTTGGAATACTGTTCGCGTGCCTTTTATTGAGGGGGTGAACCCCTATTATAGTGTTTCCTCCTGGCCTTTAGCCTATTACGTTGTGCCAGGTTGGCACATAAATATACTTGGTAAGTCTACAAAATATCTGATAAATTCTTATGGACCTGGTCACAGGCGACCGGCCGTGTTCGTGCTCTATTGGGTGTATTTGGTGCCCGGTCGCAAAACGACCGGACGCTTTTACGCTATATCTCGAATTCCTGGCGTCTGGTCATAAATGACAGACCGAAATGCTTCCTATGGCGACCGGTCACAGACGAACGGTCGTCCATCTAGACCATGTTCTAGGGTTCTTGATGACGGTCATGAATGACCGGTCGATGCTTGCGGCCTGCTTGGGCCTGGACAGAGACGCCCGGTCGTGCCTTGGGCCTCCCTTTTTTCTTGCTCTTTGTTCCGTTGGGTTGTTGCTCTCTTTTTGGGTCTTTCGGGCGTATTTTCCCACTCTTCATATAGCTGTGTTTGGCCGCAACAATAACTTTATAACCAAGGTTATTATAAAGCGTGTATAAAGTTGAGCACATATGACACAGGTATTCTTCTGCTTTATACTACGGTTTCAGTGAACTATGGATAAAGTTGTATTTTTTTTTCAAAAATTTTCTCGTTTTTTGTTAGTCCCTCTACAGATTTTGTACATTACAAAAATTTTCACAACCTGTTTAATGGGCAACATGCCTTATCCACAATGACAATGCCTTTCATTTCCAAATAAAGACAACGAAGCCTTATAATTTTACAATGGCAACAAGGCCTTTTCATTTTCAAAAAAAACCGCAACATACTCGTACGTAACTTCCCACGCAAACAAAAGGAACACTTCTTCAACTTTTCAAACATGGAAAAACTCTACAAAAACTCATATTCATCCAGTTATCAAAAAAAGCACGATACCATACACCAATTAATCCCTCTGATCTGCTGCAGTTAGTTCTTCCCACAGGGTTTTCAACACCGGGTGGGGTTGTGGCTGAGAAGAACAATGTTCCTACTGAAGTAGATCAAAGTATTCCAGTAGGCCTATTATGAATGTTTGAAGAAAATGACACATTAAAACAAAAAATGAAGTTAAACAGAAGATATAAAAGAGAATATGAAGTTAAGTATGAGATATAAAAAGAGAAGTAGACAAATTGGAACCAAAAATGGTTAATTAACCCAATATCAAATTTCCATTCACAACCTAAGTGGAAATTAAACGATTATGGACAGTCCCAACGGGGACTATCAAAAATATACCCGTATTGATGATATCTTGAACGATTAACTATGTTTTATTTCAAGAAACCAATTGTATAATGTAAAACTATAGAGAGAAAATGAGTTTAAAGTATAGTACCGGTTTTGAAAGAGATAGAAGAAAGAGTAGCGCAGCTCACAGATCTATCTACACAGCAGCAATTCCACAGACTTTTATCTACAAACAGATGTAACCCAGCAACAACTAGTTCAATTCACATTTTCTATTTTGATAACGTTTTTCTTTTTTTTTCAATCCTTCATATACATAAGATGAAATATTGACAGCGTAAGAAATAGAAGCAGCAAGAGTGAGGTTCAATTATGGACTAAGGAAAATGACTAAGGAAAATGACTAAGGAAAAATTAGGAAGTTCACCAATTACAATTACATGTGTATTATGCAGTAGATGGAATACAACCAGATAATGGTTAATAAAAACTTTATGAAACTTCAGTCCATACAAAATAAGAAAAATAATACTAATACCTGTTGCTTCTGTGTCATTATTGTGTACCCAATATCAAGTCTAAAAATGTTATCAATGAGGAGATTTGGGAGAGCTTCTGATTGTTGACGATGTATATGAGCTTGGTCAAATTCAGCGTGTCTGCAAACAGAAAAATCTGGTAATGTACTACCAAGCAGGTAAAATGGGCAAAGCAAGGTATGCAAGCAAGATAGCATTAGACATGTCAAAATGGGCAGATTGTGTAGTAACATTGTTGCTGTACCAATCTGCAAACAACAGTTATGCTGCAAAAGCTAAAGCCAGATTATATTATATGAACAAAAACAGTCAATGAATTGGTTTAAAGAAAACATACCATAGCATGTTGCAACAAAAGGACGATCCCAACAAGGGGTCACAGAAACATAAAAACTAAATTATTTCATAAAAAAATGTCCGAAAGATGCAACTTCTAGCACCAAAAATGCTTCAAAGACGCAAAGACAAGAAAACAATAGTAGCTGGACCGGGTAGAAACTCGGTAAAGTTCGAAGCGCACTACTGCTAAACAGTAGCAAAGAAGGCATGTGATACTATTATTTCTTTAGTTTGAAGTATCCATTAATAAGGCTCTTGAAAAATAGATGCAGAAACAGAATTTAAAGAGCTCCTGAATAGTCTAAGAATGTATACTTGATAATTAAACGAAAATAGTGCAAAACAAATGCTGGTGCAAAACAACATTTCCATACAGTAAGCAAAAATAGAACCATCAGCAGGGATCAAACACATCTATTAGAAAACAGAAAAGTAGTAAGGTCAAACACATCTATTCTTAATTCTATTGCTTCTAATAGACTTCTTTTTTAACAGTAGGTCTAGCTTAGATAAGATCAGCCTGGTTATAGAGACCCATCTACCAACTAACCAATACGTGAGCACCAAAATGAAACAAAATTAGCTAAACTTATTAAATAATGAGCTGAGCAATCAAGGGTAATTAAGAATATAAACAGTGTATAAATTTAAATCTTTGACAACACTCTATTCCCATTGTTCGGGCAGTCTAGACGATGAAAGAGAAATGCTTGACATTTGGCTGAAAGCTCATTTGTCCTCCACTTGAAATTTTATTTTTATTTTAAAAAAGATGGAAAGCCACAACATTAGATATGCACACCCATAATTGCATTTGCATATATTGAAGATAATGGGTTGTATATACCTCCATCTTGAGTAGTGTCAGTCAATCTTCATTTGGTTTCATCTTACAAGGAAATCAAGCAAAAGGAACCGAGTTTGTTCAATGTTATTTGAATGGTAAAGGATATAACAACCTGAAAAGTAAATGAGGAACATAGTCTATCAGAGTTCAAATAACATAAATACGAAGAATCAAATCATTATATTGAGAGATTTCTATTGGGATTCCGTTTTCAATGAATAATCATTATATAATACTTTTTTTTAATTGAAGAAGGAAGAGAAACAGAAGAAACAACTAAAAAGTGAATACCTCTAGCAAAAAAAATCAATTATCGTAATCAACATACAGATGGTATCAGAATGGTATGGAATATGATTGTCAAAAGTAAAACACCTTCAAGTGTAAGGACATGGAAAGATTAGGCATAGCCTTTCCTCCAAGCTAGTGCACAAACTTTTGTGGATAAACAAATTAGCTGATATTTAAAACATTATGGAATGAATAATTTAATCAAAAGTGCTGATTACTCTACAGCTAGATGAATGTTTAATCAATTCAGAAATTTATCATTTCTTGGTCTGTTATCAAATTTCTCTGAGTTACCTTCATCGATGATTACTGTGTTCTGTAGTGCACATTACTGACTATTAACGCTTAAGAAAATTCAAAGAGATGACTTGAAAAAAAGATGGGGTCAGGTCCTAAAAGCTTAGATTCAATAAATAAGTTTCTATGTTTTAGGAGAAGATGAAAAAATAAAAATTAAAAACTAGGCTTCTATTTTAGGTTCTGTACAAATAATACTAGACAAATGCACACACACACACACACAAGAGTTCTCTGGCTGAGAATTGAATACCCATATTCGAATCTCTTAACATTGACACCAAATGAATGTCACTCAGCAAAAATTTTAATAATGCAGACCATAAATCAACTAGTTCACAGAAGCATGCGTACTAGAAATGCTTGCTGCTAGGAGCACATTTTAGCAAGGATTAGCAAAATTCAAACCCTAATATATCATCCACTAACGGCGGGGCGCTGGCACTACGGTGGAGGTGCGGTGACCGGCGGAAGCACACAAATAGAACAGATATCACACTAATTCAAGTTTTCAGATCAGAAAAAATGCTAGACTCAGCAACCATCACACAGCAAAATCGCACCAACTATCACATTGCAACCCATAGTTTAGTTATTCAATTTCAAACTCAATTGTATAAATAACTATATAAAATAAGATGAGTTTAAGTATAGTACCGGTTTTGGAAGAGTAAAAAGAAGAGCAGCGCAGCTCCACAGATCTATCTACGCAAGTAATATGAAACCCTTTATCCTCTCTGTATCCTATCCGTAAAGAACTAATAAAGGAAGTTAATTAGTTTGTGTTAATCAAACTGTTAAAATTAAACTAATCGAGAACAACAGATTACAAAATAAGGAAAAACTGAGACAGATTTACGTACTGGTCTTCCCGGTTGCAGATGCGGCGGTTACAAGGCGAGGCTAGACAGTAGGCGGCGACTTTGATGGCGACGACGGTGGTAGAAATGCTGCCGTTCCAGGGCGGGGCTAGACGGGGCGGTGCTTTGGTTCTCGCGGGTTAGAGGAGAGTCGGGAATGACATCAAAGGAAGGAACGACGCGTGGGTGGTGGAGCGGTGACCAGCGGAAGAAGCAGTAGCTCGGGTGGCGGTGCGGTGACCGGCGGAAGCAGAAGCACGAGGTGGTCGGCGGTGGGTAAGTGGAGCAAGCCAGAGAATGGGTCGCGCGCGGGAGAGAAGGAAATGGGACTGAGAAGGAGGGAAGCCGAAAACGCGTGGTAATAGATGAACTATATAACACGGTTTGACATAACCGTGTTATATAAACTTAAAACGTCGTCGTAGTGATTAAACTGGAGAGCGTTTTTTAAAAGTGCAAAAAAACGACGGCATCTGTAAAGGAGCTTTATTACACGGTTTGGAAAACCTGTGATATAAAACTGTCGAGTTTATAACACGGTTCTAGAAAACCGTGTTATATAACGTTAAAAAAATTCCGGGTTTTCTTCAGGCAACAAAACGGTGTAGTTTTTGATGATTTATAACACGGTCTATCTTAACCGTGTTATATACACTGTTATATAACACACTTAAAATATAACCGTGTTATATAATTGTCATATAACACACTTTGATATTAGCCTGTTGAAGGAGAAAGGATCGGATGTGAAGAAGATGAGGGAACGAGAGATCGAGTGAGGAAGGAGAGAACGAGACATAAACTGGAAAAGATATTTCGTATATTAGAGTTGTTAAGCAACAACTTAACATGCTAAAGAATATAGTAGACAAGAAAAACGGCTATATGACTAACGGGAAGGAGCAAGGACAAATGTGTAAAAAGTATAATCCTAACACCCCCCCCTCAAATCGAAGAAAGGAAAATTTCAGCGATTTGTCAAAGTATTGATCATCCCCATAGAATCGAGTTGACGTCGATAATCCTTCCCGGTGAGAGCCTTAGTCAACATATCAACTTTATGATGATGATTTGAAATATGAGTGACATTAATAAGGCCAGCTTTGATCTGGTCACGGACATAGTGCACATCAATCTCGATGTGCTTCGTACGTTCATGAAGAACGGGGTTCTTGGCGATGTAGACTGCGGAGAGATTATCACACCGAAGAGGGATGGGTGTGATGTGAGGGACACCCATTTCGTGGAGGAGGCGAGAGAGCCACGCTAATTCAGTGGTAACGCAGCGGAGAGCCCGATACTCTGCTTCGGCGAAAGAAAGAGAAACGCAGGTCTGCTTCTTGGACTTCCATGAAATAGGAGCACCGCCGAGAAGAATATAGTATCCGCTTACCGATCTGCGAGAAATGGGACAAGCAGCCCAATCAGAATCACAATAAGTGGTAAGAGAAAAATTATCAGAATTATTAAGAAAGATGCCATATCCTAGAGTTCCTTTGATGTATTGAAGGAGATGGATAGCAGCATCCCAATGGTGTTGATGAGGTTGGTGATTGAATTGGCTTAAAAGCTGAATGCTGAAGTTCAAATCAGGACGGGTGTTAATGAGGTAATTGAGTTTCCCCATAAGCCGTCGGTAATCGGTAGCATTTGGGAGCGGCTGACCGTCATGAAGATGAAGCTTGGTGTTTGGTGCCAAGGGAGTAGCCACGGGGTTCTTTGACTCGATGTTGTAATCACGAAGAAGATCAGTGGCAAATTTATGTTGGGTTATGCCAATGCCATCAGCTGTATGATGGTATTCCATACCAAGAAACCGACTTAGAGTGCCTAAGTCTTTGATCTTGAATTGATGGTGAAGAGTTTTCTTGACATGCTGAATTTTGGATTGATCATTTCCGTACAAGAGTATATCGTCGACGTAGACTCCAAGGAAAAGGATGGAGTCTCCTTCGTTCCACTTAAAGAGGGAATGATCATTATCGGATACGGTGAATCCGAGATGAATGAGTGTGGTTGACAGTTTGGAGTACCATTGCCGGGAAGCTTGTTTCAAGCCGTATAATGATTCTCGAAGCTTGCAAACCAATCCCTTTGATTCGATCTCTAGCCCTTCAGGAGGTTGCATGTAGATATCTTCGTGAAGGTCACCATGGATGAATGCGTTGTTGACATCGAGTTGATGTATAACCCAATGTCGCTTGACAGCTATGGCGACAAGGGCTCGAACGGTGGTCATCTTGACTACCGGGGAAAAAGTCTCATCAAAATCAACTCCATGCCTTTGAGTGAAGCCCCGAACGACTAACCGGGCTTTGTATCTTTCAACATCCCCATTGGTTTGATATTTAATCCGATAGACCCTTCTACAAGAAATGCACTTCTTTCCTTTGGGAAGTTTGACAAGACTCCATGTATCATTGTCTTCAAGAGCCTTTAATTCAATGTCCATGGCTTCCCTCCACTTCTGGTGCAGACATGCTGCTTTATATGACTTTGGTTCATCAAAATGGTGGCTGGAAACCTGGCAACAAGCAACACGTGAGGGTGTAAGATCAGTTAAAGAGCTTACATCGGTCATGTACTGTAACTGAGGAGCAGCAAGACGCGTGGTTAGAATTTGGGAAAAATAATCAGAAGAGACTTGATTGCATTCATAATCAAGAAGTTTGACTGGTGGTTGTCGTTGACGCAATGATCGTCGCAGATGACCGTCAGTTTGGTTGTGAAAATCTTGGCCTGTTTGTTTTTCTGATTCTGGGATGTTGGAGGGTTCGACAGAAGAATCAGAATGGACAGAACTGTTCTGATCTCTGTAATCTGATGCTCTATCTTCTTCACGAGTGGTCTCCTGAATGTCGACGATATTAGTGCTGCTGGAAGGAGAAACTTCACTTTGTTGAACAATTTGTTCAGGTCTCATAGCAGAAGCACCAGAAGGATGTTCGATAACATCATCATCATCCAAAGCGATGGGAAAAGTAGGAGGAACATCATCTTGTCCTGCATTAACAAGAGGAAAATTGTTATCAAAGAAAGTTACATCTCGACTAGTGATTATATTACGTGTGTCAAGAAGCAACAATCTGTGGCCTTTCTTTGACAAACCAGGCCCAATGTAGATAGCTTTGGATCCTCGATCGTCAAACTTTGTACGAGGCTGATGCGGGCCGGTGTGATACGCAAGACGTCCAAAGGTGTGAAAGGTGGAAAAATTTGGAGGAGCGCCATGGAAAAATTCATAAGGAGAGACCCCATTAAGAGTAGAAGAAGGGAGTCGATTAATGAGGTGAGTTGCCATCAAAATACTTTCTCCCCAATAGTCCATGTCTAATCCGGACTGAAAGAACAAAGCTTGGGCTGTTTCCAACAGGTAACGGTGTTTGCGTTCCACTATACCGTTTTGATGCGGGGTGTAAACACACGTAGTGTGATGAAGAATACCTTTGCTCTGAAAAAAATGCTTTAGAACAGTGGATGATCCTAATTCATACGCATTATCAGAGTGCACAATCTTAACACATTTGCTGAACTGTCTTTCAGCCATAAGAATGAAGTTTTGAATATGCACAGCAGCCTCTGATTTTTGTTTCATGAGAATAGTCCAAGTACACCTGCTGGCATCGTCCGCGATGGTCAAAAAATACCTACTACCATCGTGGTTAACATGTGAACAAGGACCCCACACATCAAGGTGGATGATTTCAAAACATATTTCAGATTTATGAATAGAATGAGGAAAAACAGAACGATGCCCTTTAGCACGAAAACAGATGTCACAAGAGAAATTGAACGGAACATCATTTCTATTAACAACACCCATCTTAAGCATTTTATTCAGAGGAGGATGTCCCATCTTTCTGTGCCAAAAGAAAACTTTATCGATACTATGTTTATGAGGAACAACATGAATGTCATTACAGCTATTAGAAGCAATGTAAATGGTATTACATCCATCAGAAACAACATGAATATTATCAGCAGTTTTCTTTAGTGAAAGAACATCCAGAATGTAAAGCCCATCTCTCTTATGACCTATGCACATCCTACTCGTCCAAGTAGGCTCCTGCATATAGCAAAATCCTGATCAAAAATAACATCCAGACCAGTTTGAGCAACCAAACTTACTTACCGAAAACAAGAGCAGATTGAAACTAGGCACGTAGAGTACATCTTCTAGTTTGAAATTATCAGTCAGATGTACAGTGCCTATAGTATCGATGGTTTCAGTATTACCATTGGGCATATAACATACACGGTAACGAGACTGTTTTCTTTTGTTTTTCAAAAGACTATCATTACCAACTAAATGATCACTGGCACCCGAATCAATCAGCCAGCGCTGTTGATTAATAACCGAGTTTTCATCAGTAGAGTACTTAAGGATATTACCTGCGAAACCTGCAGAATCAGCTTTGCCTTTGCCAGTCATAGTATCCTTTGCCTTAACAGAGAAGCCACCTGTTTGTTCAAGCATATCACACAGACGATTGAACTTTTCCACGTTCAAACCTTGAAGGTTAGAATTACCTTCCCCACGTTGGGCAGTGTTGACTGAAGAAACTTTGGTACCTTTCCACCAATCGGGTAACCTTTTATTTCAAAACAGTCCTTCTTAAGGTGACCAACCTTCCCGCAGTGAGTACATATGCTTCATTTTTCTTGTTGACGTTTTCACGTTTGTTTTTGAATCGATCAGCACGATTTGATTCATTCTTGCTCACATTATTAGCAAAAGAAGTTTCAGTAGAATTCCTACCAGTCTTGCCTGTGCTACGTTGTCTCTCTTCATGAAGAACAACAGAATATGCTAAGTCCAGACTAGGCAAGGGAGATTTCATAAGGAGGTTACCTTGATGTTGATAAACTCCTCGCGTAGGCCTAGAAGAAACTCGAAGAGCTTCTGATTCTCAATCATCTTGGCAACCTTATCCCCGTAACCGCAGACGCAGAATCTACATCAGCAACGCTTGCAATCTCATCCCATAGCTTCTCGAGGCGTGCGAAGTAGTCGGCTACACTGGAAGATCCTGCTCCATTTGTGACAATTCTCTCTCAATTCGAAGAGGCGTGTCCCGTCTGAATGGTCGTATCTTTTGCAGAGAGCTTTCCACATCACATGAGATGAATTGCGTGACATAAGGCCATCTGCAATCGATGGTTCAACACTTGAGATGATCCACGACCTAATCAAACCGTCACAGCGGTCCCAAGCGTCGCGGCGACTTTTGGAAACTTTCGATCGAGGTAAGGTTCCATCGATCATCTTGATTTTGTTTTTGGCAAGGAGTGAAATCTCCATTTTCTTCTTCCAAATCTGGAATCCATTCCGTCGAACCTTTTGACGGTAAGAGACACGCCTGGCTGATCGGAACTAGACACGGTGAGTGGATCTGATGGATCAAGGCGCAGCACTCGCCCCTAGGCTTCTGTTCTTCATCGTCTTCTTCGGCGATGTCGGACATTCACCATCTTCATCCATCGATTGTTCGTAGTCGCTATCGCCGGTTTTGGCAGCCATAGCAAGACCAGATTCAATTGCGGATTAACCGCTCTGATACCATGTTGAAGGAGAAAGGATCGGATGTGAAGAAGATGAGGGAACGAGAGATCGAGAGAGGAAGGAGAGAACGAGACATAAACTGGAAAAGATATTTCGTATATTAGAGTTGTTAAGCAACAACTTAACACTGCTAAAGAATATATAGTACAAGAAAGAAACGACTATATGACTAACGGGAAGGAGCAATGACAAATATGTAAAAAGCATAATCCTAACATAGCCGTGTTATAAAGCCCGTGTTATTTGACTTTTTTTCCACTAATGCTCGGATCCAAAAACAATCAAAGGTTCGGCTGCGGTACGGACGAGCTTTCTTTATAAATAAATTGATCATAATCTCATGATGGCGATCTTCGATCGAAAAACAATGGTCTGTCTTCATCATCCTAAAATATAATTACCACTTTCTAGAAACACAAAAATTCTAATCTTATACATTGTACTCCTCTGTTTCACTCAAAATAATTGTCCTCCTACCGTTTTGCTCATTTTTCACAGCTAAAAGATTAGTTGTTCAGATGATTTTTTTTCCTCGGTGTAACAGTACTCATGAATCTCTTACATTACATCTTAAATTTAGCTTAAAAATAAAGTAGGTTTTTTTTTAACTAAGTAGGTTTATCGTAGTTGGCTACGTATAGTATACGCTTGTCGTAATGGGAAAATTCACGATATACCCCTTTTTTCTTTCGTAATTTACAATATATCCCTGTGGTTTTTGTAATTCAACTTTAAATATGATTAAATGTTGTCCAAAATTGATGAAACTTCACATGGACGATGCTAAAGTGTTATATTTTGGTCTAATTCCAAATTTGAAGTTTTTTAAGCTCATATGTGACCTGTGGGACCCAATGAACATGTGGCATATTCATTGGGTCCCACAGGTAGCTGTGAGATTAAAAACTTCATATTTGATATTGGACAAAATATAACACTTTAGCATCGTTCATGTAAATTTTCATCAATTTTGGACAACATTTAAGCATGTTTAAAGTAGAATTACGAAAAACACATGGGTATATTGTGAATTACGAAGGAAAATAGGGGTATATCGTGAATTATCCCTTAATTAATTAACATTGAATGAGACATAAATAGTAGGTAGGTACGTAGGTACGTCAAACTAAACATTACAAATCATGATCGTTTTCATCATCACCAGGATATATAGTGTAAAGCATAATTATCAACAGAACCAGTTGGGGAAAGAAATAATTGCAGCGGTTGAATTAATTATAGAAATAGGTAGACAAATATAATAGAGTAGTAGAGCCTAAATTTATATGTGATATAGTATTACTTTATATATTAGTATAGTGAATTTTAAGCAGAGAAAGACATGGCACCTAACTAATTACTTCAAGCGTTCTTGTTGGGTAGCTAGCTCTATTGTGTTAAGTCTTTGATTGCATGGATATTTATTAGTATATATATATATGGGATGATGTACTATGTACAGCCAAATGTCACATATCAGAAGACATTGTTAGTCGAATCAAATCAAGTCTGCTTAATTATATATACTATTAATATAGGTAGGTTGGTTGGTGCAATACAATACTCCATCCGTCCTCAATTAACAATATGTAGAAGTACAGTTGCTTGATCAGTATTTGCGTGATAAAAGAGCTATTTTGTGGTCCTAACTGTTTTACTAGGCTATTATAATAGTTTACGGCTCAGTATTCTTCCATCAATCTGGAATTAGTTTAATTTGGAGGCATACCCGGGATCATGGTTGATTAACTCTTAATTTTGATTTAGGGGGCTGTTTGTACTAGGAACTAAAACAGAAACAGGAACAAAACGTAAATTCTTCTATTTATAATAGGGAAAATAAATAAATTATTGATTAACGTTTACGGTGGTCTTTGAGGGGTACAAGTGGAGTTTTAGCACGGCCCACTTATTGGGGCCCATATTTAAAGGTTATGTTATTTTTTTAGTTAGAGTCAATTTGTTGTTAATGTATATAAAAAAATATAAGTAAATAAATTATAAAATAAAATATGATAATTTATTATTAAACTTTATATTGTATATAAAACAATAAACTAATTAATAAAAGAAAACATGTTAAAACTGATATTCAACAAAGTTTTTATTAAAATATGTATACAAATAAAAAAACTGATAAATTAATAAATATTGAGTAATGGGCATCACTTAAATTAATATATAATTATTTTTTATAATTTATATATGATTTAATATTTTTATATATGATGTATTTAACCGGCACAGGGCCCCCTAATGCCCCTAATTGATTGAGAGGACCCGGAATAACGTTGGTCGATCAATAATGAATCCTAATGGGTTATTGAGCAACGGTCAATAATCCCTGATTACTCATCAATAAACGGTGACCAGCTTTTGATCACCGGTCAATGAGTATTATTAAAATGAAATCATCCTCTAGTAGTAACATTTAGAGAATCGGAATTTAAAAAATCTGAAATCAAAATTACTACACCAGCAATATAAAACATTAGTCAACTTTTTTATTCCCAAATTTTTGGCTACCTATACATGTAGGTAAAGATTACTACATTCATTGTACAACCAAAAATGAAAACATGTACAATGAATAAGTAAAATCTGTACAATAAATAATTCCACTGAAAGTACTATTTTATATGCAATATTCGTTATATAAGTAATGTACAGATTTATAGGTATAATGTACAGCTTTTTTTACTATATATACAGTTAATGTAACTACCTTTGGCTACATATGGATGTAGCTAAGACGTGTTGTTAATTATTTAGAGTAAATTACTCTAAGCCCCCTTGAGATTTTGTAATATTACTAGTTAGCATCTTCAAGCCAATTATATTTGTTAACCCTCAATATGGGAGTTGACACTGGAACCCCAACTACATATGTTTTTAGACATTGGGTTCGTTTGGGGACAGCTGCTGGGGGCTGCTGCTGGGTCCTGCTGCTGGAAATTAAGAAGTTGTCTGCTGATGGTTTACAGAAGCTACAGCTGCTGGTTTAGTGTTTGGTGGATTGTGTTTTAAAAATAGGGGAAATTGAGAAGCTGTCAACTGATGATTTTGTAAAAGCTGTCAGCTGCTGGTTTTGGGTGTTTGGTGGAAACCTGTGATTTTAAAAATTGAGAAGTTGTCACTGCTGGAAGCTTGAGAAGCTGTGTCCCCAAACGACACCATTAAGTCTCTCCGACCAAGCAACATTCATGTCACTGTCACATCGGACAATACTTAATACAGTCAAACCCATCTCTTTCTTCTTATCTGTCTCAATTTATAAATCACATTTTCTCCTTTCTATCACCAAAACAAAGAAATGTAACTCCAACGAAGCAACAAAATTAAATGTTCATAGGAGTCACACCCTCAAGGTTTTTGTCAAATAAGAGGCTCTAAGGAAGAAAGAGATTGTGGCTCAGATTATGCTATAAGTATTGCCTAGTGTGAAATCTAATATTGTAAGAGATAAGTTATAAGGTGGGAAGGAATTAGTGTCTAAGAAAATATATTTATGATAATGGGGCCCATTGTCAGGAATCTCCATACCTTGAGGGGGTTGGCAGATATATTGACCACCCGACCCGCAAAAACGGGTGAAAACAAAAAAAAACGTGTGAAAACGGGTGACGGGTGAAACGGGTGTGGGTGACGGGTCGGGTGAACATTTTTCACCCGGTCACCTGATCCGTTCACCCGACCGTCATGCGTATGTATTTATATTAAATAAAAAATATACTTATCTCATATTTGTTTAGATAATTTGAAAATATTTGGTTAATACTCCATGTTTGAGTATGTTATTGACATTAGTTGATGTGGTATATATTGTTGAACAAATATGAGTGTATTTTTTAAAAAAATTAAGCTTATATAAGGTGTTAAAAAAAAAAATTCTTGCTGAAAAAAAAAATGGGTGACGGGTTCACCCGTTTCATCCGCGGGTGCCGGTGATGAAGTTGCAGGTGATGGGTCAGGTCGGATGGTGCAAGTGAAAAACGGGTGACGGGTCGGGTGGAGCATCACCTGACCCGACCCGTTGCCATCCCTACACCAAGGGGTTTAGAGTAATTTACTCTTTTATTTATATGATCCCCCACGAAACACTTCCTTAATCTTATTGTACACAAGAGTTGATATTAAATCAATGATTCAGTAATAATTCGACCAGTGTTAGGATTTCGAGCCCATTTTCCCAGGATCGTGGAGAGATCAACATGGTTACCAAAGAAGAAAAACCACAAGATAATGTAATGATAAAATAGTGACACAAGGATATACGTGGTTCTGTCCAAACTTGACCTACGTCCATGGGGAGATAGATTAACTTTAATTAAGAGGATGAAGATTACAAGTTTACATGAGGATTATCCAACCAACCCATCAACCCGTGTTTCCCATAGTGTTTTTACCCGAGTCTCTTTGAGTTCCCATAGAACCACCCTTTACTCTCTTGGATGTATCCCCCACGAGTTGAGATGATTCTAAGCTACAGGTTACTAGATCTATTTATAGTGATAGATCTAGACCCTTCACATATCTCAACATAAACCTTGTAACAACTGCCACATAATGGTGTACAAGTTACAACGGTTACAACCTCATTAACATCATCCATTAAAACCTTAGGAAAAACTAACACTCAGTTATCTAGAAAGCCAAAATTATTAACTTCTTCTTTCAAGGATTTTAACTTCCTCATAATGTTAGAATTTTTTTTTAGACACCATTAGTTTACACCACACAAATGCTCCTATTAATGCATCTTCAACTTCCGTGAAACTCTTTGTGAATAAGACATTAATTGGAAGATGAAACCAATTAACTACATAAGAGTAACTCAACGAACTTAGCATTTATTTTGTGGCTAATTTAAAGTTACTACTCATTGTTTAATGGTCTACCTATTAAGTCATATAACTCAGATATTGTATCAAATTCGAGACAAAAAATCAAGAAGGTAAGGCATCGTGTGTTGGATTCGACAACTATTTGTGTATAATTTGTGCGGCCTCTGTACGAGTAGAAGCGACAATAGATAGGTGTAGGTAGATCTATCAAACGGGTTTATTTTCGGGTTTTGGGTCATGTTCCTTGGGGTCAACATAAACATTGATAAAACACATAAAACTAAACCTTAATACATGCTCATTTTTATACCATATCAATAGACTTTGTTTTTCACTTTACTCCCCGTTACTTAATTCTATTTGAGGGTCCATGTATAAGAATATTATATTTTATTAAACACCTTATTGTCACAAGTTATCACATGCACAAATTATTCACAAAAACGTATCCAAAATGAACTTGCTTTCGAAACGACTAACCGTCCGGAAGAATAAAAGCATATGGGATGGAATTAAAATTCAAGCCTACTCAATTAGCCACATGTGGGGCAAAATAATGTTGAAACTATCTTGCTAACTATGGGCAGTGAACTCAATCATTGTAGTATAACAAGGTCGTATCATAGGGACTTCGTAACTATCTAGCTAATTATAAGCTTAGTAAATATGCAAGAGGATATATACAAAAGTGCATAAATGTAAATTAGGGGTTTTGGGTTTTTGGGTTGTAGCTCGGGATAGGATATTCGCACATGTCATCCCCTTTCTACCAATTGTCGAACCTCGAACTCATAGCTAAACAACGGGAATTTAATTAATAGCCAAATCTAGGTCTATTAATCCTAACCAATTTAACGGGGACTGAATGTTCGTTCAAATCCCCAATTCAATCAGAAGCATTAAGCACAAATCTACCCTAAGTTGCAATGAGAACCTCATCTCAAAATCAATGAAAATCAGCTAACATTGATTTAGTCCCAACGGTTTAGGTTTCTATCTCAGAATATCATTTTGATAGAATCCCACAATAATGCTAAACTAATCGGTGGGCCAAACCAACCAATTTAATACATAAAAGACAAATTGAGCAAAACCCTTAACAAATCCCCAAATCATGAGCAACAAGTTTAGAAGTCATAAAAACTCAATAATCATCTTCATTAAGCTCAAAGACTAAGATAAAGCACAAACACAAGTTCAAGATTCAACAATGGAGTTTTGGGGGATTTGGGGCTTTATCCAAATCCCTAGCTACAAGTGAGTCAAGTCTCCATTAAAGCACAAATAAGAGAAAAGGGAGAAGAGATAGCTATTAATGGAGCTTGGAGGGAGGTGAGCTTCTCTTCTTCTCCTTCCTCTTCTTCTTCCTCTTCTTCTCCTTCTTTTTCTCTTCTTTTCTCTTCTTCTGCGTCGCCTGGAGTCCTCCTCTCGAACTCCCTCTCTTTCCTCTCTTTTTCTCCTTTTAAAAATGCAAATCTGGGCAAAATTTCGACCCAACCGACCTTGCAAGGTCGGTCGGAGTCAGTAGCGATTTCGGGCGCGTTTTTAAGTTCGACCGACCTTACAAGGTCGGTCCTAAGGTCGGTCGATTCCAGTAGCTTGCAAAAACGTAAATCTGGGCAAAATTTCGACCCGACCGACCTTACAAGGTCGGTCCTAAGGTCGGTCATGTGGACAGGCTAACTTCAAAACGTTGTATCTTCTTCGTTTTAACTCCGATTTTGGATCCGTTTGCGCCCATGCGTTCCTCTCTTCGTCTACTTTACTCCTAGCTATGTTACTCCTCCTGTTTATACAATAAATGTGTAAAACACCAATGAAACACAAAACTAGAGGAAAACTCCACCGATCATTCATCAGGTGGAAGTGTTGAGGTGGGTGATCCTTGGTACGAGGATCAAACTATGGTGGAGCCTCCTCTTCAAATTCAAGGATGTAAACATCCTTATCTTCAGTGAGCGGTGCAGGGTGAACTCCGGGGCGGACTTTGTCTTCAATCTTTGGTCCCGGATCAAATGGGAAGATGGCCTCCACACTTAGCGGGTGTACGTTGAGCTTCCACCCAACTTCATTAGTGCACGGGTGGGGGCCTTGATCCTTCAAATGAAGATCAAAGTTAGTGGGCTCCTCCTCCTCAAATTCAAGGATGTAGACATCCTCGACCTCGGGGTGAGCTCATAGGAAGAGTCGAGGTGGACATCAACTTCATAGGGGGATGGCTCCTTGAAGTCGGTGGTGGTACTCTCCTCTGAGGAGTCAGAGGGAGACAGTGTCGCCTCCTTCTCAGAGTTGAGGATGTGAGCATCCTCGTGATCTTGATGGAGCACGGAGAAGGCGGGGAAATATTGGTAGCTGACTTTAGAGGGAGAATGCTCCTTGAAGTCAGAGTGGAGACTCTCTTCTGATGAAGTGTCTTCATAGTCAAGCTGGGGCTGAAGTGGTGCTGGGTTTTCAGATTCGCACAGGGGAGGAGTTGGAAAGTAGCTCAAGTCCTCAACAGGCTGTTCCACATCATGAACTGCTTCACTCTCAAGTTGTTGCCTTATTTGAGAATCAATGAAAAATAGCTAACATTGATTTAGTCCCAACGGTTTAGGTTTCTATCTCAGAATATCATTTTGATAGAATCCCACAATAATGCTAAACTAATCGGTGGGCCAAACCAACCAATTTAACACATAGAAGACAAATTGAGCAAAACCCTTAACAAATCCCCAAATCATGAGCAACAAGTTTAGAAGTCATAAACACTCAATAATCATTTTCATTAAGCTCAAAGACTAAGATAAAGCACAAACACAAGTTCAAGATTCAACAATGGAGTTTTGGGGGATTTGGGGCTTTATCCAAATCCCTAGCTACAAGTGAGTCAAATTTCCATTAAAGCACAAATAAGAGAAAAGGGAGAAGAGATAGCCATTAATGGAGCATGGAGGGAGGTGAGCTTCTTTTCTTCTCCTTCCTCTTCTTCTTCCTCTTCTTCTCCTTCTTTTTCTCTTTTTTTCTCTTCTTCTGCGTCGCCTGGAGTCCTCCTCCCGAACTCCCTCTCTTTCCTCTCTTTTTCTCCTTTTAAAAACGCAAATCTGGGCAAAATTACAACCCGACCGACCTTGCAAGGTCGGTCCTAGGGTCGGTCGGAGTCAGTAGCGATTTCGGGTGTGTTTTTAAGTTCGACCGACCTTACAAGGTCGGTCCTAAGGTTGGTCGATTCCAGTAGCTTGCAAAAACGCAAATCTGGGCAAAATTTCGACCCGACTGGTCCTAAGGTCGGTCCTGTGGACAGGCTAACTTCAAAATGATGTATCTTCTTCGTTTTAACTCCGATTTTGGATCCGTTTGCGCCCACGCGTTCCTCTCTTCGTCTACTTTACTCCTAGCTATGTTACTCCTCCTGTTTATACAATAAATGTGTAAAACACCAATGAAACACAAAACTAGAGGAAAACAAGCTAGAGTGAAGAAATGAGCATGAAAAGTGTTGATTAAACATATGAAATACACCCCTAAAACATGCTCATTTGGACACTCATCACCACAAGCATAAAAGGTTCGTCTCCCTCATAACTCCATAAAGATCAGCAACACAATTAACCATCGGATATAACGGGTATGTCTCCCTCATAACACCACAAAGACCAACAACACAATCAACCACCAAATATGAAGGGTCCGTCTCTCCCATAGCACCATAAAGATCGACAACACCATCAACCACCGGATATAATGGGTTTGTCTCCCTCATAGCACCACAAAGATCAAAAACACAATTAACACCGAATATGAAGGGTC
Source organism: Limonium bicolor (assembly GCA_023374045.1). Taxonomy (NCBI): domain Eukaryota; kingdom Viridiplantae; phylum Streptophyta; class Magnoliopsida; order Caryophyllales; family Plumbaginaceae; genus Limonium; species Limonium bicolor. The sequence continues at coordinate 277,470,939 of CM041781.1, forward strand.
TGTCTCCCTTATAACACCACAACGATCTCAATACAATAGACCATCGGGTATAAAGGGTTTGCCTTCCTCTTAAATTATTCATCAAGGATTTATTACTCAACAAAGGAACATTCATCAACTAGTTCACTTAGACCTCAAGTTGCCCACCATTCAAATTGTATCAAATTTATGATACCTTTACAACTATTCTCATTAGGGTCCTTTGTACCTCTAGCATGTCACAAGAAGTTATTTTACCAATGGTAATCTAAAATACCATTTTATTTGTCATCCAAGTTCATCATCCATTAATAATCATCATTTCAAGCACATACACATTGATCACATGGATCTTACTATTCTTTTACCTTTCTTCGCTGACCATTCAAGGATTCAACGGACACCTTCACATTCTCTTAATCGTAAGAGGTGATTCAATAACTTACATCACTAATCAAGATCATGAACGATTAATAACAAACATTCTGCTACGACACACACACAGATAGACTTAGGTTTACCTTTTTGGATGATCTAGCTTGGGTCAAAGCTCCTGTCATTTAGCATAATTCATAGTGTTCACCGAGATGTATAGGGAATTCACACAACATTCAAACAACACTACACAATCATTTTCCATTCAACATTGTTAAAGATAATGCAAGAATGCACATTCTCTTTCATCCTAAAAATCGGCATTAAGCCACCTTAGGCCTTCAACTCATTCTCAAACATTTTTACATACTTCTTTAGTATCATTGAAGCATTAAAACCATAATAATAACTTTATATCTTACCCACTCACATCGGAATATGAGTAGTAATGTGAGTGATTTATGAGGATACATATAAGTTGACAACGACAACTAGGTCTTCCACTTTTAAGTCCAAGTGAGGAAAAAAAGCTTAAAATGGCTAGTTTTCAAGCCCAAATGGCTTGAGAACTAGGTTGTTGGACAGTTATCTATATGGGGTGTTACAAAGTGTATCAGAGCTGACACAGGGCTATGTCATAATGAACTGCAGACACCTACCGAGAAGTTCCTTGGGAACGTGGAAGTTAGGCTTCCGACAAGGACATCACACTATTTGAGTAGGGGAGTATATAATACCCCCATCCCATACCAGGATATAAGTATTAATATGAGTGATTTATAAGAATACATATGGATTGACTACAAAAAAATAAGGCCTTCCACTATTAAGCCTAAGTAAGGAAAAATGCTTAAAGGGGCTGGTTTTCAAACCCAAATGGCTTGGGAACTAGGTTAACAGTTACCCATATCAGATGTTACACTTCAAGAATAGGAAACCCCAAATTTAATGTTCATTTTTGGCCATAGAAGAACTCAAAATTTAACTTTCGCCAAAATCAAAATTAAGTAGTTCAAACTCAAGGTTTCAGCATAATATTAAGCTTTAATGAACTTAAGCTTAAACGAGTTTAGGATTGTGAAATCAAGGAGTAACAATGGTGGAGAATAATATGAAGATCTCTAGCTTAAAATGAAGCTTGAAGAAGAAGGTAATCATCTTTCGTTACCAACAACCACTAATAATCAACTTAAAAGGGAGATTTGGAGTGAGGAAAGGGAGATAAAGGGTTTTCCATTTGCTACTTCAACGTCTTCATGTTTGGAACAGGAAGGAGGAGTATGGGAGGAAGAAACCTGGATAATGGGAAGGGGAGAGAGTGATAACTTCTGGGGAAATGACTTGTGCGACTAGCACATGTCTCTAATTAGCTCTTTCAACTAATTAAGACAAAGCCCCAAAGTCTCTTAGAATTTAATTTTACACCCTCCTTTTAAACATTCCAAAATTTTCTATAATTGGTGATACACGTTTTCGTCATTGTAGGCAAAACGTGCTTTAAATCTCTAAATTTGACCAAAACTCAACTTTTAATCTTAATACAAACCTTATTCAATTGAAGTATTTTAGGGCTGACTACAAGTAACCAGGAAGTCAATGAGAAGAATATATCTAACAAAATGAGGGGGAATGTTTGTGACTTACCCGTAGAAGTTGTGGTATGAAATTGGTACGTTTTGCAATATGATAAAAATATAGAATATCAAAAGCATATCAGGCTAAAAGGGGTCCCATGACCCCAAACATAGTATTCAATGATCCATCCTTAGCTTAATGAAATATAAGGGGTCTAAATAATCTTAAGAAGAGAAGTGCAAAATTTTGCATTTTCTTATAAATCAAGTATTTAGTAGTATTGTTGGGACTCAAATTTGGGATAACATGTATATGATCATCATAGCAGAGATTAGACTGGATAGGGGTGTTAAAATGTAGGATATGCAGCAAACTATTGGATTCTGGTGTTATGTAAGGAAAGTGATGTCACACTGCACGTGCTTAAGATTATTAGTAAGTTATCCATTATAAATCAATACTTTATACCTTTAGTTATTGTCTTTTCTTTAATTGTTACTTAACCCAATTCAACCTTAAAAATCAATATATTTAGTTTTCATAATTCTAGCTAATTGATAGTTAAACTCAAGGGCATCCCTTATATACGACAACCCTAGTTTCTATACTCGAAAATGATATAGGTGCACTTGCCTATTGAATTGGCATATTACATATTTTAAAACACAAGGTTGGTTGATTTATTAATTTTCAAAATGTGATTAATAATGAGGGTAATAAAGTTGTGGCTTAGAGAGAATAGGTTGATATTAAATAGAGTATGGTACGTCCATGGGTCATTTGTAGAGATCTCAATTGTATTATGACCAGTGTAGAGAATCCTAATGCAAATACTACTAGCTAATGACCAAGTCACATCTAGTTTTCACGGCTTTATAAATGAGATGGATGTCCATGATCTAAAATTTATGGTTCCTTTTTCACCTGTTTCAATAAGAAGGACCCCTGGATGATACTTATTGTAAGCTAGATAGAATTCCAGTATATAATGACTGGAGCGCTAAGTTTGGTGGATCGCTAGCTGAATTTTTTCCTTCTGACGTGTTAGATATTGTCCAACAGTTATTAGGTTTTAAGATGTTGATTATGGGAGAAAACGTCCACTCATATTTAGGAGTACCGGGATTAAGGACAGTTCTTACTTGAATTCTTGAAATGACTTGGTAGGAGAAATTAAGGGGAATCATATGCATACAGTAGCTGCTAAGCAAAAAATACTAAAGGGTCGTTTGAAGAAGCTAAATAAAAAAAGTTTGGTAATTTTCGAATGGAGGTTGAGAATTGTCAAAAGCTTCTTCATGTCTAGAATAAGTTGAACTCTAATATGTATAATAAAGATCTTACATTGTATCGGAGGGAAATAGGATGAAAGTGTCTAAGGAATAGATGTATTTGATTATCACTCAAGTTTCCCATCAAGCTAAGTTGGACTAGATGCAGTTGGTTGATGACATAAGTGCTTATTTCTTTATTTATGTGGCACCTAGAAAGAGTGGCTTGAGGTTGCATCTTTAAATTGTTAACGGTGGTACAAATTGGAAACAAGGATGGATATTAGTGATCATGCTATTCAACTTTATTATAACTTAAGAAAAGATGATCAATTAAGGGAGATTGATGATTTGTTTAATACGGGAATAAAGTAATAAGTCAGCAATTGCAAGTATTGCAGCAACAATTAGTCAAGAGAGAATATGGAATACTTTGAACTCTATCTAAAATAATTAGGTGCCAACATTTGATGATAAGTGACGGTTTGGGATCTCGCCATGCTTTTCCAATCTATCATGTCATGTGTCTCGCACCTGGCTAAGGAGAGTCTTGTTGGTGCCATAAACTTATAATGATGGTCTGTAGGTATTTGGTATGAATTACTCTCTCCGTCATGAAATAATTTTATAAAAATAAATTTTAGAATATATAGTTTGTTATGTAAGGAATAAGTTATAAAATTTAAAATATAAAAATTAGTTTATTTTATATATTAAATAATAAAGTCAAATGGCATATCTAAATAGTAAACAGTGGCGGAGGCAAGGGTGATATGGAGGGAACAAAACACCCTCTAACTTTGTTAAATTACACAAAATTATAGTGTAACATTTTTTTAAAAAAATTAATAAAATACCCCCTAACTTTTTACAATTCTATCTTTATCCCGGACTTTTATTTCTAGAAGACGGTGAACTGAGGAGGGGAGGATATGCTAGTGCCTCGTCGTATCAGTATCAAATGGGAGAGAAATGATTGCTTTTATGCGGCGCACTAGACACTTGATGTTAAAGTTTTGTCTCTAGACACTTGTCTTCGGCAGACTTTTACCTATTTGTCCCGTTGGTATTAGACCTGGTAATTCGGGTCACTCGGTTCGGGTTCGGTTCAGTTCGGGTCAATTCATAGATATTCACTATTCGGTTCGGTTTGGATCGGATCGGGTTATCTGGTGAAAATTAAATTCGGGTGACTTCGGTTTAGTTGATTTCGGGTTTGGGTGCTTACGGTTCGGGTTAGCCTCTATATTTTTTGGGTTTTTTAGGTTATGAGTCAAATTCGGGTGTCTTACTGCGTTATGCTTATTGACAAAATTTTTAAAGTACAAATTTAAGCAACCTTTGTAAATTGTATTGATTCTCATATTTGGATCCAAATTCTCTTAATATAGTATTACTTTTGATAAAGATTGCTATTGTGTATTGGTTGGTTATACATAACAAATAGGATGACAATATTTTTAATATTAATTTTTAACTATAGATTTATGAATTGTATCCACCAAGTATAAATTTAAAATTTGATGAATCAGTGGTTAATATTTGGCACTCAACGCGGAGTCTATCCCCCCCCCCCCCCCCCACGCCCGACGTTATGCCTGTGTCTCCCGCCATCCCGCTCCCGTCACACCCCGTATGCATCCTGTGTCAGCGCCCGTCATCTCAAGCGAGCGTCGCACGCCCATGCCAATCCATCACCACCTTGTGTTTGTGCCCTTATGCGCCTGTCATGACTCGCGTCCATGACTTCATGTTGTGTGTGCGCCACCGATCACCGTCTCGCGTGCGCGTCTCGTGCAGGCGTCCTCTAGTAGCTTATTGCTCCCATGCAGGGGTTGTCCCTTTATCTTCTTATTTTGTCAATTTTTTACCCCTAATCTTATTTTGTCAATTCTTATTTTGTCCCTTTACCTTTACATCCCCCACCCATGACGTTTGGCGAAATTACACACCCCACCCACGAGGTTTCAAAAATTACTTTGCCCACGCATGTGGTTTTCTCTATTTTACATCTGACAACTTTTTTAATATTTGAACAACTTAAATAAGGCTTAAATGTTGTCCAAAATTGATAAAACTTTACATGGATGATGCTAAGGTGTTATATTTTTGTCCAATGCCAAATCCAAAGTTTTTTAAGGTCATATATGACCTGTGGGACCCAATGAAAATACGTTCACATGTCACATGTTTTATTGGGTCCCACGAATCACATATGAGCTTAAAAAACTTTGGATTTCATACTAGATCAAAATATAAGACCTTAGCATCGTCCATGTAAAGTTTCATCAATTTTGGAATACATTTAACCATCTTTTATGTTGATCAAATATTAGAAAAGTTGCTGGATGTAAAATAGCGGAAACCACATGGGTGGGCAATGTAGGTGGGGTGTGTAATTTCGCCAAACGTCATGGGTGGGGATGTAATTTTCCCTTTAATTTAATTATTCATACAAATATATTTACATGAGATGTAAGTTTTGTAATCTTTATTCTTTTGTGGTATTAATAAGAAACCTAAGTAGTGATGTGATGATATATACACATACAACATTTAAACCATTCCCAAGCTTGATATTGTAATCTTTATTTAAGTAAGGTGTAAGTTTTGTAATCTTTATTCTTCAACATCTACACATCAATCGTGGTTAGTATATTTCTTAACTGAAAAGTTTATATATTTTATTGGTTATACATAATCAAATTGGATGACAATATTTGTAATATTAATTTTAAGTAGAAGGAGGAAGTTTGTCTAGTTTCATGTGTGGTTTGGGAGAATTTGGTTCGGGTGAATTCAGTTCGGGTCAATTCGGTTAGGGTCAATTCGGGTATATCAAACTTCGGTTTGATTCGGTTTTGATTTGGTTCGGTTCGGTTCGGTTCGGATTTTCGGGTCACATTTCATGTCACATCATTCGATTTAAATTCAGGTTCGGATCGGGTTGGATCGGGTCAATTTTTCTGGTTCGGGTCACCTTTACCAGGTCTAGACTTGGTAATTTGGTATAACCTAACAGCCAACAGGGTCTGAGCTTTGTATCTCGCTGACTTGAGGCTAAACTGGGAGGTTTCTTCGAAGAAGCCGAACCAAGGTTGCTGCAAAACTAGCTACTTAAAAAAGCATTCGTTAATAGAATCCAACCATTTTGTTATTGCATGTTGTTCTTGTCGACAGGATGAATATAGTACGCCATTTATTTTTCAAATGCAGTTAATTTCAGCAAGTGAGTGTATAAATAGATCATGTTTTCTTAACTGAATATCCCACGCCATAATGACATGGAGTCATGTATGAAAGCGATGAGCCTTGCAAAGAGGAAAAACGTGTTCTTCGTAATTCGTATATAAGTTTCGATCTGCAATAGTGTAAGCATGTACGTGAAATGGAGTTAATTATAAAATAAACATGAATACGCGTTAGTGTATATACCTATGATTTTAATAAGAATATGGTCGCGTTCGTTCAAAGCCTTTAATTTTTATACTGGATTAATCTAGACAGAGTTGACATTTGTCTCTGTCTTATTTGTTTCTTTTTTATTATTGGACCCACCTTCCTCTCACATAGGACTTTTACCCGAACCCTTGCGTTCAAAAATGATGGGAGATTAATCCCTTGATAGAACGGAGCCTATGTGATGGATACGCGTTAGCTTTCCCATTTTTGAAGGGTATGCCCCTGTCTATTATAAATAGCATGCCGAAATTTAATAATATATCCTTCGCTCTTTTCTAACAAAATAATCTCATTATTTCCTAAAGATGCACGAATCGATCTACTTTGAAGTAATAAGAAAATTACACCAATAACAATACGAGTCTTTAATACAAGTCATTAGAAGTAGAAAACTTTAGAATCTAATTATATCATGTACAAGTTAAATAATATACTAAAATAACTACAACGGAGTAAACTTTGTCCTAAAAAAGTCCATGATCAATTCAATCAAAACTATGTGAACTCAGATTTTAGTAACGTTCTTTCTGGAAAAGAAGAAACAACCAGTAACCATAAATTGTACACTAGTAGTATTTCTTTAAAAAAATTGTACACTAGTATGTGTATAATTAAATTCTTGACATGACTTTCCATTATACTCCTTGGGTGCTGCTCGCAGTCTCAGGCCTATTTGGGTTGAGCCTGGCCCACCTACCTGCCGACGCTGAAATTGAGAAGCACTGCAATAATACTACTCCTATCCTATGATATGTGATTGTGCTAGACTGCCATTCGCCAAACCCAGGTTGAAAGGTGGAACTCCAACAATGACACGTGTACTCATACCCCCTGCACGTTTTCTTCCTCTTTCTTCTACCTAAACAGGTGGAGTGGAGTGGAGTGGAGTGGAGCGGAGCGGAGCGTTTTTCATGGTGGGACCTGTACTTTCTTTGGGATCTGGTTTTATTGGAAAGCTAGTAATTAAATGGGGTGGGGAACCCTTGGGGCCCATTTGTTGCGGGCCCTTTTCAACCTTTCAGGAGAAGTGTTTACTCTGAATAGCTAGCGTAGCGAGTTCTTCCCTGTAATGGATGGTTGCACGCTTGCAGTTACTTGTTATGGTAAAAAATTATTAGGGTTTTCTGCATTATAATGCGTTATTAGCTGTAGACATCGAACAATTTATTCAATGGTCAAAGTAAAAGAGAACTGCAATAATTGTGTGTTTTTATAATAATTAATGACGTTTTTTTTAAACATACGATAATTGTCAAACATTTACGAGAATGACTTTTTTTTAACATACGACTTTCGTAGCAAAGGTGTATGGAGAAAGAAGTCTGGATTTCGTTGGGTGTGTCGGTTCATCAGCCGCATTGAGTCAAATAGTCATTTACACTGCTGGCTATCTGACTGGCTGGCGGCTGCAGCAAATACAGTATACAGATGGCCTGCTGCATCTGCATGCGACGCAATGCGTGTATATATGTACTTATTTTTTTAAGTGAAAAAAGCAATAAGAAACTGTTGGGGAAAGTGTAAGGGTCGTACGGTATGGTTATTTTGGCAGCATAAGTGCAGCATATTTGACAGCAGAAATGCGCTGACATAAATATAACATATTTGCTTGCAGGAATGTGCTGGATAAATATAGCTGTTTTGAAAACTGTTGTTTGGCGGTGCGGCATATATGCAACATGTTTGGTTAAATTAGTTATATGTAGTGTGTTTATCGTTTTCGTATTACAATTACAATATATTATATTACACTACGTTACTTTATTTTGTTAGTAAAAATAAATAGAAAATTTCACAAACAATATATTACTATGAGTATTTAATTTATAGTAAAAAAACTTGAGAAACCAAAGAAAATAAAAAACATTTATATAACCAATAAAATTTTTATTTTTATTATTTAAGCAAAACTTGTAACTTCTAAACAATATATTTTTATTATCTAAAATTTATAATTCTTATAAATATAAAAGCGTAAAAAAACATGCGTTTCAAATTTTCTGATAATGTTATGTGAATTTATTTAGTGAAATTGTAACTTTTAATAATATATAATATTTTTGCAACTTTATATGTTAGTAAATTTATATACATTCATATTTCTATATACGATTTTAATATTTTAATTTATATATCAACAAGTGTGTATATTTATTGTTTTTTATTTTATTAATCTATGTGATATTACAAATAATATATTGTACATTTGTATTATAAATGTGGTTTTAAAAAAAAATTGGCTAAAGAATTAGTACTATTTTTTATAAATTATTTGAAGCATTATGTAATTTGTAACAAATAAAGTAACTTGTAATTTTTTTTAAAATCAATAGTCATGGTAATTGCATTATGAAGTGAGTAAAGAAACAAAAGTGAAAGCACGGAAACGAAAAAGTAGCATTTGTTGCGGACATTTATGCTAACATTTATGCTGTCTTTTATGCTGACATTTATGCTCTTTTAGCCGAACAACAAAAACAAATAAAGGAGTTCAAAACAGCATATGCTGATACATTTATGCTGTCCATGAGCATGTCGAACGCTCCCTAAGTCTCACTTTCAAAATTAAATAATTCTTATCCTTTACGGGCTAGTCCACCTAATGGTAAATGGTTTTAGAACTTCATAGATTATTAAGCTTTATTAGTATATATATGTATACTTTACATAATTCTCAAACCTCATGAGTTAATGGGTCTTACTGGTTTTTACAGTATTCATTTTGTTGGGTCTATTTCTCCCCACACCAGAGAGTTTGACAAATTGTACGGGTCGATCTTTTTAGGTTGAACAAAGCTCAAGAGTTTGGGTTATAAACGTCGATCCATATGGTTGGACTTGTGAGTTGGTTGTCCTATTTCGGTGGTTCTTGGATAAACTAAATCATAGAAGTAGAAGAAAGTTCACAAATCCATAGAAACAGTCACCATCAACAGGGCGCTACAACATCACAATTACAGAACAATTAAAATAAATCATAGAAGTAGAAGAAAGTTTACATTGTTATACTAAACTATTACAATGAAAATATTCTAAGTACACTTCACTGATACCATCACATCAACCACTTATGTGATGAGTTTCAACTATTCAGCTAGAAATATAAAATCAACCAACGAAATTCGTGATAACATATTCTTCCCAATCCTTAAGAATCTCAACAATGTATTGATATTCATAATCCGATACTATCTGTTCAAAAACCTTGAATAAAAAGTAACATTAGTTAGAAACTACAAGTGTAGCAACAGATAAAAGTATATAACCAAAACTTTCAAAATAAAAATTACCTTGTCTATCAAGTTCTCTAGCAAAACCGTTGACACTCCTACTATGTCAAGCATAAATCTTATGACGTAGTATCCACATTTGAAACCTCCAGACTACACTGGACATTGTACATATATACATGTTCAGTATCTTTCTTTCAAGATCTAAAATCAATATTTGCTAACAAGTATTTACAACACTACTCCAATTAATAAAGAATATCTTGACATTGTTGCACAAGATCTTGTTATTCTTCATTGGTCTTTGCAATGTCATCATTGCAGCTTTAAAGGCACTAAACCAAAATATAGTTTAATATACAGTAAGTTACAAGTTTTGATCAAATAGTTTAAGTAATAAACATTATTGTATACGTTAAGCAACTCACTTCAACAACACAGGTGCTACCATTCGTTTATTGGCATTCCGACCAAGTGAGTCAAACTGAAAAATCTTTGGGTGCTTCAAGCATAAAACCAGTAAAGACCAGTGTCGGCTCTTCACGTATTAGAATACCATTAATTAAATTCAATTAAATGATCATCATACAAGTAGCACAATTTATAGATATAACATATTAAGAAACGGATGAAGAACTTACCCTTGATGAACTGGTAGCATAATGTAAAACTTGTTCCCACAATTATCGATTATGGTTGTCAAGTATTACATAAGGCCTTGGAGGACACTTGACATTGTAGCTTCGGAGCACATAGCAGGATACAAGTAACTAAAACTGTTATTGTCATGCGCTTGAAGCACTTTATACTGCACATGCCTGCACCATAAAGACAATAACATTAGTTATTTAACTTTCAATTGTACTAATTTAAAATCGTTTTCAAATCAGTACAAGGTAGTTTCTACAAACATCTATCGAAATAGCCTATTTATTTCAGCAGTTTCTACAAACAACTGTCGAAATAGGTTCATAGAAATTTTAAAATACTCTATTTCAATGGTTGTTTTTACAACAGCTGATATATTGGCACTAAAATAGGCATTTTTTATACTAGTGCTCGCCCTTACGCCCTTTCGTTGCTTAACCACTTTGATCTTCTGCATGTTGGGATCTGCAAAAGTGGTACAAGTGGCAACTTCTTGAAAATGGTCTCCCTAATAATGGCCTTCTGCATGTGGAGTGGGGCTCGCTTCTGACCTTCCACTTTCACAACCCTCTTCCTTTCCGTTTCATCTTTACCTCGAACTTCTGTTTGTCTGTTTTCTTCCACTTTGTCTTCTTTCCTTCTTCCTTATATTATCTTCCTTTGTAATAGCCATATCTCCCTTGCATGTGTTAGTTGAGGATTTGTCCGCCTGCTGTGCGGATCTCTCCCTCATGAAGGAGGAAGGGGAGGTAACAAATATGCATGGTCTTGAGGAGCATTCCTAAACCCTACCTTTTAAAAGAGGCCTCCTTTGTAAGTCGTTCTCATCCAATGGATCAGATCTTTCAGCGTTAGAATCCTCACTCTGTCGAGCTTGGATACTTGAAAGAGACTTCAAAATTCATAGTTGGGTAAGGATCTCTATCTTTTTTAGTTTGAAAAAATGGAAATGATGCATGTAGTCCTCTATCGAGAGCCATGATGCTTTGACGAATCACTGTTGGTGTTCCAAAGAATCGACAAGCAAAAGGCCCCACTCAATCACGACTTCAGCTGAATCCCCTTATGGATAAGGGTTAACGATGTCCCTTTCCTTTTCCACCATAAGGATTTTGTTAGAAGGTTGAGGGATCAGTTTGGATGCTTTCTAGAATATTGGGGGACGACGGAAGAATCGGTGGGGAGTACATGCATATAAAATTCCTTATTGACATTATGAAGCCGATCATGCACCATGTTATTGTCTCAATCGAAGGGAGAGACTCTATCTTAGGGTTATAACCTATGAGACGAAGTCGGCGTGTTTCCATTGAGGTCGATTTACCCATTCGACCAATGAAGGTTCTACTCACATTGGAGCTTAAGGTGGGTGTTTACCCCTACGACCCCTAGCTTAGAGCTACAAGTTATCGCTTCAATTAGTAGAAGCATTCTAAGGAGAACGATGAAATCTAGAAGCTTGTTTGTGGGCTTGTGAGAAAGCCACCCCACTCTATTGGAGGTCCATTGCAGAGGCAAGCTGTCGATGCTGATTATGTTGTCCAGAGGGGCGTGGAGGGTAACAATTAGAATCTAGCTGACACATCTTCTAACCTCCAACTAGTGGATTCTCAAGAGACTTAGGAACAAGGTGGAGATGCTCATCAATTTCTCCTCCGGTGTTGATGAGTGTAGATTAACCACCAATCGCTGTTGGGAATAGAAATGTAGTTTTGATCAACAAGTTTTTGAGGAATCTTTGGAGGAGATTCGGAACCTATGTCATTCTGGTCCCAACAACAAAAAGGGTAAGCCTGTTGTTGAGCCACAAACACCTAAGTTAGTTGTTACTCTTGTCCATCAGATGGGGCGGGAATCAATTGTCCCTAACTCCCAAAATGTATCAGCAACCTTCGGATATAGGGGGTTCCCAGGGTAATGACTCTTCAAGTGAATGGTTGCAAGGTTCGACATGGTTTCCTTAAGACCATCTTTTGTTTTTCAAAATCATGCTTTTTCTCGCAGTCACAATGTCGCTTCCTCTTATGAAAATCTATTTTTGTGTCTGTTGGAAGTGGTATTTAGATTTTGAAGTTAGTTGTGATGTATTCTAGTTGTAGTGTGTTAGTGTCCCTTTATTGGTATGTTTACGAGTCATTGTTAGGACCAACATATGATCATTGTCGAGTAATCTTGGTTGTTTTTGGAAGAAGAAATTTCCAATCCTACGGTCAAACAATAGTTGTAAGGCTTATAAACTATTCTAGTAGCGTCCCAATGAGATTGGGTTGCATATAGTAGTTTCCATAGTTGGAGTTTGTCTTGGGTCGGATTTTGTATGGTTGCAACAATCTTATGGTCACATGGCTAATATCTAAGGATGGCGAGTTTTGAAAAAAGAAAATAGAAGAAAAATAAGGGACATTAGTTTTTACTTTTTACCAGCTCATAGTCGTACAAGAGTGCTCCCTATTTTTTTCTATACCGTCACTTTCCTATTTCCCTGTAATCGATGGCTGACCCACCTTTGTACAAAAGTGTACATCATTTGTTTATATTACAAGTAATTTTTGTTGGATAGTAATTTTAACACCTATATGGTGATTTCAGTTTTAACATGTATGTGTTGGACCTTCCCACTCTCAGCAGAGCATTGTCAAAAGAGCGCTTATAATTTCGTACCCATTATTGTGAAATATAAGCACACCGCTACTTCTACTTCTGGGAAGGGAGTAAACGAGATCAATGACACCGTACGTCTTCTTTAGCTACCGTCTCTAGTCTCTACTGTTCTATTATTCTCTTCGTTTTCACATCTCCCACCTCGCCCAAGGCCACCCTTTCATACAAGCAAATCCGTTGTCTATTCTTGATTTCCCACTCACATGGTGCTGCCGGCCTTCGGGTCGCCAAGGTAGACCTGACTGGCTCTCGTCACACCAACCTCATCATCAACAAGCTCAAACGAGGCTTAGGAGATGTGTTGGTGAGATTGATTAAGTGAAAACCATCCCCAGATGATAGATATGGCTTCAATAGAATTGATGTCAAATAGAGTTGTGTTTGTTAATAGGTGTGTACGGCAATAACACCCTTAATATTAATATGTGTTACTCTCATATTTGACTATTAACTCTCTTACTTCCAGCGGTTACACTTACTATGCTGTCCTCTCATCTTTGAAAGGTTAGTTGGCTAGTTCAAAACAGAATACAAAATACATGTTGCTGCTTATTACATATGCATGCAACTATTTATATATACACAAAAATGAATTTATGTACGGTGCTTTAAATACGTGATTGTAACTTGTGTTTCTTTCTTTCTCAATCTGTTGAGATTGCAGCTGCGCCTCCAGTGCATTTATAACTGAAATTCCGTGCTTGGATCGGGGACGTCTCAACTTAATTATGAGTAGAACTGTACACGCCCTTAGGTTTCTTCCCGCACGTCTTTCGTCTAATAATATGTTATGTGTCTCCCTCCCATCTTCACAAGTGTGTGTTTACTATTTGGTTATATTATTTGTTTTTAATGTTTAATACTCATATAGAATAAAATTAATTTTATTAATTTAAGCTATACAATTATTATTCATTTGAAAATCTATATTTTGATAAAAAAAATTAATCTTATTAACAAACAATCTTTTGCCATGACGGAGGTAGTACAAACAACTACTCCTCCCTGTTCTAAATATAAGTCGTTTTAGGCTTTAGAATTATGTTCAAATTATAAGTCGTTTTAGACTTTTTGTATCTATTTTTCTACTTTTATCCTTTCTACTTTTCTAATTATTATTATCATTACACTCAGCTTTTTATCTTACCAATAAAGTATACTTACTTTTTTATTCTCCCAATACAAAAAGTGAGGGTATACTAGTCTTTTTAAACTCTTTCCTTAAAAGTTGTGAAAAAGTCTAGAACGACTTATAATTAGAACGGGAGGGAGTAGTATTTGATCGCTGCTTTCTCTTTTTTGCCCTTTTCCCACTTGATGATATGGTAGGTCGAGTGGGGTCGCAGGACAACCTACTCTGGAAATGATGGGGCTCAACCTGAAATGATAATGATAAATCAAGTTGCTA